>ML098650.1:0-10335 GCA_003697995.1 Taxidea taxus jeffersonii
CAAATGGTGATTTTATCTGTCTCTCATTTCTTAGTTAAACGGATTAACTAGAAAGATAAAGAGCCATTGTTAAATCATAAACTTCTTTTTTCTTTTGCAGGCATTATAAAATCATTCACTTCCGAGCACAAATTGCTGTAAGGTCTGGTCACATACACTGAAGCTACAGAACGTTCTAGTGTCCTTATCAGCGGCAGCGGATGGTGAGCTTGCAAACATCCTGCATGCGTGAAAACCAGTCCCTGCCAACGATCTCTAATCATGTGCCATGGGACACGTGTCCATTTGCCTGTCCCCACCCTTCCAGTCAGATGTGATGTTTCCCAAGAGCCTTCTCATTGTCCCCTCTTCTATAGACGTCCAATGTCCTCACTCATGGTATTCACACAACCACCATCACAACAACTGCAGGGAGACACCCCCGGCAAACAACCAGGGCTTTGCATAAAGAAATCCCGTCATGCCCTGCTTGGCTGATCTCAAACCTGAGCGTGCACACCTGGATCTCTGTCGCTGGTGATGCCCATCCCCAAACCTTTTCCTGTCGGCCCACGTTTCATTGAGTCAAAGGAAACTATTACCCTATAAAAGCTTCAAAATCTCTATGTCCTCAGCATGTCTAAGCCATTATAAAAATTATGCAACTAATGACTTGGCATATGTCCCAGATCCTAAGCTTGGGAGGTGTTTCAGGCCTTCTGGGCGTAGCCTGACAAATATCCCCTCCCCTCTGCAATGACCCCAGACTTGCTGCCAAGATCTTGACCCCACCACTTCCTTCCATGCCTGGGCTGCCTGGCGCATGGCCGCTCTTCCAAATGTGGCTTCCCGGAAGTTGCTGAAGGACAGATCCCGGCAGAAAACCCCAGACTCAAGGATGCCTGAAGGTTAGAGCATTAACATGTATCCACATTCTACAGATGGAAGAGTAATGCAGAAATAATAAGAATCATCCCGGGATAACGGGATGAGTCAGAGGAAGTTCCAGGAATAGACTGCAGATTTCCGTCTCCTATTACCAGCGGCATTACCAGGAGAAGACTGTGAGGGCACAGTGACCTCACACATGTTCTCAGCCCAGAAATATTTGTCTTGAGTCCTTCTCCAATTCCTCACAAGCTGTAATAAACTCAACTTCAAATCGTTTTTTCTTAAAGTTGACAACAGAAAATCAGTGTGAAAACCCGACGCAGGAATGTGTGTTTATGAATTTGCAACTTTCTTTGGGGCTACTAGTCATAAATCCAGAGTAAAACGGGCCCTTCTCTCTGGCCAGATCTATGAGAATGCCAAAGGCCGTCTGGAAAGTTGAGCCTCGGTTGGCAAATAGGCAAATGCTACTGAACAGCCATCAGCTATTACATTTGACAGGGATAGGGGGAGGTTTCCCAGGGCCTGGGAATGGGAAAGTTGGTCCCGACGAATAAAGGAAAGAAAACAGGAGGAAGTGGGGGGAGGGAAAGAAAGAAGAAGGGGATGGAGGAAGACCTCACCGGTGGTCAATGGAAGTTTGATGTTTATTAAATATTAGAATTTGTTCCGAATAAGGGTTCCTTTGGAAATGCAGGTGGAGAATCATAACTGTAACATAGGAGAAAATCCTGTCAGGTCCCTTCTAGCTCCTTCCCTGACAATGACACACAACATATAAACAGGGCAAGCAATGGGCAGTTTATTAGTGCTTCGGGAAGAATGTTGATTTTGGAAACAACACAGAAGGATGATAGTCTAGGAGTCTCAGAGAGGCTCTCTTGAGCCTGTGGAGACGTGGCAAAGTCATGATGGCCCCCTGAGTAGAGGGAGGGGGCCATCATGTCTCACTCTCACTCCATGGGAATGGCGGGCCAGGACAAGGAACTGACCAGTGCTTGGAAGAGCATTAAGCTCACAGTTTGGGACACAGGAAGAGATCCAAAGGGACCTTGATGAATGATAAATCATCCTTAAAACCACAATGAGATCTAATACTGACACAGCTCAGTATAAAAACAGGAACTTTAGGGAGTTGTATCGCTAGTTCTGACTGACAGAACTACAAACACGGTGTCCTGATTTTAAAGACAGAAAGGAAATTAAGATGATGCAGTGTTGCCAGAGAGGGGGTCCAGGTGGTCTTTTGTTCATTTTAACTTTATCTTTCTTCAGGCTTCTTAGGTGTCCCTGGCACACTGACACTTTTAAGCAAATACTTGGATGTTCCCAAAGTGCCACTGGCTATTTCCAAGGCTCCGTTGCTTAAAATTAAGTTTTCTCCCTGATATTGGTTTTGCCAAATTGATTTCCCAGAAAACTACATTCTTATAAATGGTGGAAAGATTAACGTCAGACTAGCCCCGATGAATTATTTCAAATTTCTAATTAATGTCATATGAATCAATGAGTCCCCTTCATACAAAGAGAGGGTAGGTCAGCCTTCCCCAGAAGAATGTTCTAGTGGAAGTCTAGTCCCAAGAAGTTGCATGAAAAAGGCCTCCAAAGACAACTGTAATAACAATAATATCAGCAATGACAACATCAACACACACACATTTTACTCCCAGCCCTGTTCTAAGGACAAGCGTCTCTAGGAAACTCATCCTAGAGCCTACCCTCCTCTCATCTATACACGACATACATTGACATTTTACTCTCTGACGATCCTATAGAAAAGGAACCTGTTCAGCTTTGTTTTGTCTGATATCTTCAGTTAATTAGGCAATGGGACCCAATTTCTGTGTAATATCCATTAGCAGCAGTTGTGAAATGCTGAGGTGTATTCATTAATCCGTTCCACAAATATTCATTAAATGCCTTTTTTTCTTGCCAAGCACTGAACTAAGCAAATATTAGAAAGAGAAAATAGTAGAGAACTAAAGATCCACGTAAGACACATCCTAGAAGAAGAGACCAGGAAAGCATATAACACAGTCTTATTTTAGAAGAAACCAGAGGGTACGGCAGAAATACACTCTGCAAAGAGCTTCAAAGCATCGGCCACACGACCAGCCTGAGTCTGCATGGCATTTGCAGTCTTGGTAAGTTTATCCACAGACAGGCTGAAGGATTTTGAGAATCTCCACCTCTCACAATAAAACTTATTTTAATTATCTTTAAATAAAGACCCTACACAATGTAAATCTGCATCAGGTACAAAGGAAATTTGTTCAGCTTTGAGGAAAACTCCTTGGCCCAGTGATTAAGTGCGAGCACAGGCCACCAGGAGAACTCAGTCCTTGAACTCCCCATCGACGGGATTGACCGTCCTCTTTACTATGTGGCTGGCTGGCATCGCTTGACGCCAGGGGCTTGAACTAGTATGTCTCTGGAATTCCATTCCAGACCTCTACCTGTGCCCGAAGAAGAAGAATAAAAAGTGTGTGCAGGCGTGTGCACACGTGTCTCTGTGTCGGGGGGCACCTGTGTAGATGGAAGAGAAGGAAATGCACTGTGAAGATCAGACTAGTATTAAATGTCAAAGCCAAGAGCAACTCCCCCCCTTACTCAGAGAATGCCGAGAATGAGAAAAAACTTGAGGTCATAAGAACCATTAACCTGGGCTTATAAATTGGGCAAAGTTTGCACACTTTGCTCTATCCAGTACCCCCCAACTATCGTAATTTCCATTCCCCAAAGCAATAATTGAGAAAGTTAAATTTTGAATAAGAACCAAAGTGTCAGCATCCCTGTTCTCTTAAATGGTGTCAGAGCTCTTAGCTTTTTCATTTAAAATCCCTCATCTCATTCCATCCTAACAATTAAGGACGGCCTTTCAGGTTGCCCCCCTGGTTTACAGAGCATGCTCTCGACTCTACTCTCCTCATGATCTTTGACTCCGTGAGGACCTCAAGAAGACAAGATGGTAAGTATTGGTCGAAAAGGGGTGACCACCAACAGGACACCTCACGTCCTTACAAATGCTGACCCAAGTGCACAGTGTATGAGATCAGTTATTCGCGAGCTTTGGGGAGGACCACACTGCTGAGGGTAGAGTTAGCATGAGAGTAGGCAAACCAACAAGTCATTACAGTGTTGTGCGTGTATGTGTGTGTGTGTGTGTGTGTGTGAGAGAGAGAGAGAGAGAGAGAGCACACACACACATGCATGTACACACAATCATCATATAAACTCCTCTGCTATCTTTAAAACCTAAGATTTGCTCATGGTTTGGTCACAAGCCTCCTCACTCCCCCGCAAAGTTTTAACACACAAACACACACACACTCCCAGACTCCACTGGGTGTCTGTCACTATCAGATTTTGCCATTTGCCATCTGCATCAAAAATATGAGCACCCCTTGCAATTTACCCAAATCCTCTAGTGTCTGTACACAAATAATTCCTCATCACACCAGTGTCGGAAAACAGGCCTTCATATGCCATCGGTGGGATCCACTGCTTTTTCTACACTAATGTAGGGCTCAGAGGGAATAATATTGGAGTAAGTCTCTACTCAAGTAGTTGTTAATTCTTTAGATGATCTGTACGTTCAAACAAAGTCGGACTGGCTCATAGCTCTAATGAAGATTGAACTTTAGAACATTTATAGCCATGACGTACCATCCCCAGAATAATTTAGAAAATTTCACTCTTTGCTGCCAACAGTCCTGAAGTTGGGCTCAGAGAATCAGTCCTCTGTTTATAAAAGAAGTGCTGGTAAGTCTCCTGCAGTCTGGGGAGGAGTTTTCGTTTTGCTGCTTTGTCTGTTCTCTGCAGAGGATGAAGGACAGGAACTCTATCCCACAGCTCAACCCCTCCCTCAGCCTCTGGGGAACACACTCTCCAGTTCAGCTCAGGCTGTGCCTTGTTTAGTACCTTGCAACAGAGAGAGAATAGTTTGTATAAAAAGGAGTGAATTTCCAGAACATTCATAGTTAGGAGACATCTCCTTGATGGCTCCACGGTCCATCTCCCCGTGTCAGACCCTCTGGGCACTTGCCTTCAAAACCAGACACTGCAAAGAATTCGAACTCACTGCCCTACTTGGTAACTGAGGACACAATTTCCAATCCACCAGCCTAAAAAGTCGCTAAGCATCCATCTGGCCCAAGACTCTGGAGGACTCTTTCTCCCTCTGCCTGAAAACCTAAACAGCCCTTAAATAATCCTCTCCAATTTTCATGGCACTATGCTAATAGTTGGCAATGGCTCCATTCCTCTGTGTCACCTTTTACCTGCACAAAGTTCTCTGTCCCTCTTCCCAAACCTGAGCGGCCCAGAAGAAGGCTAAGGTCCCGCATTCAAATGCCTTTTAACATAAACATATAACTTAGTTGTTATGTCAGTTGAACTCAGTGTATAAAATCTGATTTCCACACCCTTTCCAGAAGTGTTGATGCCTGGAAATAGTTTCTGAGAAAATGGAAAATCTTAATAAAACTCTAAGGGATCACTTCTAAGGAGCAGAGGAATTTAGGGAGAAAGGGTGTTTGGGCAGAAAGTTGGGAGCTGAATTATCTTGAGAAGAGGGTAACGAGATACCAAAAACATACTTGAATATCACATAATGTGAACTATGTAAGTGCTGACAACTCAGATGAGTATTTTTACTTGTGCCCTGTCCTTCCTTGTTCTTGAGCACTGTCTTCTGTAACACAGCCCTATCGAGTGAATGAGAACCAGAGTCTGCATTTCCTTTTTGTCAAAAAGAGTAAATTTCATCCCTAAATGTTCCTGAGCTGCTTTGTAAAGCTCACACCGCTTTCCTCTTACTGGCTTGGATCTTGCGGATAATTTATTTAAAAGACTTAACTGGTCCCGGATGGCTGGAATCCATTTTAATTTCTAAATTGACCACTCTTCTCAATTGAATTTAAAAATGAAGAGGCTAGATGTTTCATTCTGGAAGAGTGACCTCATCCACTCATATTGGCCTGTGGGTCTTGACAAAACCTGGTTCCTAGGCAGCGTCCTTGACCCTGCTCCTCAGGGTCAGTCCCACAGAAAATGTCTAATAGATACCCTGAGCCTTCATGTTTAGTCGTGATATTGGTGAGAATCCAGTCATCCAGAACGATATCCTAGAAACATCGGTGCCGAATAACACTGACTGTGTGCAAAGCAGGGTGCTGACAACTCCAGGGACTACAGGAAGAAATCAGGGGACCCCTGCCCTCAAACAGTTCACAGCACATTAAGGACATAAGACATCACCAAATTAATGCAACAAATCAAAGCATGATGAATTCTAGAATGAGAGAGTAAATAAAATCCATGCACATGTAAGGAAGAGTAATTTCAACAGAAAGGACGAAAAAGGTATAGTTGACATGAAACTTTCAGGCTCAGAACATGGGGTTCCCTGTCTGCCTCACCACGTGACCCAGACTGTAGAGTTTGGGGGTCAGTGGGTCTAGAGACACCACCGCCACTCCATACTGACCCTGAATGAGGTTGGACAGCATGGGCGGCTGTAACACACACCCAAGGAGTTTGGCGAAGCTTACCAAGTACAAAAGGTAAAATCAGCCCCTCGAGACAAGTAGAATGTGGTCCACCCCAGGTTTTTTCCAAGACTTTATTATTTACTTGACACAGAGAGAGAGAGAGAGGGAGAGAGAGAGAAAACACAAACAGACAGAAGAGGAGAGAGAAGCAGGCTCTCTAGTGAGTGGGGAGTCCCACACAGGACTCGATCCCAGGACCCTAGGATCATGACCTGAGCTGAAGGCAGAGGCTTAACCCAATGAGCCACCCAGGTCCCTGGTCCACCTCATATTTTGACAGTTCTTTATCTTTCTATCACTAAAGCCTGCAAATAATGGCTCGTCTAATTCCCAAATGGCAGGATGGCTCAGACAAGCTTAGCAAATTATTGAAATCTCTGCTGTATTAAGTTATGGAAAGACCCATGGGGCGCCTGCGTGGCTCAGTCAGTAAGCATCTGCCTTTGGCTCAGGTCATGATCCCAGATTCCCAGGACTGAGTCCTGCATCGGGTTCCCTGCTCGGCAGGAATCCTGCTTCTCCCTCTCCGACTGCTGCTTCCCTACTTGTTTTCCCTCTCTCGCTGTGTCTCTCTTTGTCAAATAAATAAATAAAATATTTAAAAATATATATATGAAAGACCCTATTACATGGATCATGTCTGTTTGTAATACAATTTTATTCTTTGTCTTTAAAAGTTCTTTTATTACATATTCTTCTAATTATACATATAATATATTCCAATGTACAATGCTAATAAAATATGCTAAGAGTCTAACAAAACAAATAAAATCATCTGCAATCCCCCCACCCAGAATTGACCATTCTTTTACATTGTGGGTATATTTCTTTCTAGCCTTTATTTATGAAAAGTTAATTCTGATGTCACATAAAGGTTTCCATACAAGTGCTGCTGGAGGTTAGCATTTAGCCATGTTATATCCTGCGGTTTTAAACTGGAAAATGTAGCAGGATATCCATGTCCACCAAGACAAAAAAATAATACATAGTAGATAAAACGAAATGTAGAAAAAATTTGTATCATATGATATTCCTAAGGACAAATATGTGATAAGATGTAATTCACAAGATATTAAAAATAAAGTGGTTCTTCAGTGATAACTAGAAAATGGGTGTGATGCGGGGCTGAATTTCTTTAAGGATAAACATCACTTGTTAATCAAACCCAGGCGTTCTCTCTGACCAGGCTCTTCCCTAAAGCAAAGCATCCAGAAGAGTGGAGGCTTTACCCAAGGACAGAGCCTCAGTCAGTCCTCCTCTGTCAGCTGGCCTCTTACCCTCCGATGAAGAGCTGGAGGTGAGCAATCGGGAAACATCACAGGACACTTGAGCGAAAGCCGGTCAGCTACCTCTGATTTCTCAGTCCTCGAATGGCCAGAGCCATGAACCGCCTCCAAGAACTACTTCCTGGAGAGCTGAGACTCACAGTGCACCTTCCAGGGGTTCACTCAGGACTTTCTCACAGAGCTCCACGAGCTCAGAGAGACTGTGTATAGGTAATGCGCTGAGAAGGGCTTCTACCAAACGTCTGCTAACAAACAGTCTACAGAGCACCAGGGGGAAGTGGCTGGAACCTCCTCTTCCCAAGAACTGCCCCCCTTAACCAACTCTGACTTTCTGAATAACCCATCAAGGTAGAGCTTTTGGGCCAGCCATCAGCAGCCTGGGCTGGAAGGTTTATTTCCACACCCAAATGTTTGGTTAAACACTGGTCTAGATATTGCTGTGAAGATAGTTGTAGAGGACATTAACATTCAAATCAGTATTCTTAGTGTAAACCAGATTGACTCTCTATAATGTGGGTGGGCCTCACCAAAACAGTTGAAGGTCCGAAAAGCAAAGAGTGACCTCCCACAGGAAGAAGGAATCCACCCCCAGATGGTCTGCAGACTGTCGGCAACACCAACTCTTTCCTGGTTTCCAGCCTGCTGGCCTACCCTGCAAATCAGATTTGCCAAGCCCGCAATCATATGAGCCAATTCCTAAAAATAAGTTTCTCTCACTCTCCCCCACAAATATGTGTGTATGTATTTCAAATTTAAAGCCATGAGCTATAAAATTGCTAAATGTAAACTTACAGCAATACTTTTGTAGAACCATTTATATGACATCAATATTAATTTTTCATAAGTAAAGGCTAGAAGAAAATATACCACGATATAAAAAGATGATCATTTCTGGGGGCAGGATTTGCAGGTGACTTTACTTTCCTCTCCTTCTGCTGTATTTTATTACATCATACATTAGCAATCAAAAGAACATATTAATAAGGATAATTTTTAAGACAAATTTCCTATCAGTTCCATTTCTCTGGAAAACACATACTAGTAAACCCTGCCAAGACCAGCATTTCTTGCCCCTCATTTGTCCTTCTCCGAGTGGCCCAGCACAATCCCCTGTTTCCAGCACAGCCCGCAGAGGTGGGGACCCCACTGGCAACAACAGCACCCATGCTTTCATTTCCGTGTCACTGGTGATAAAAATCGGGTCTGAAGTTTGGATGACTCCCTCCAGATCCCAGATATGGCGGGAGAGAAAGTGACTTCCCCCAGACAAGGTTCCCCGACAGCAGCGCGGGGCCTTGACCCTGGGGGTCCTACCTCCAACAAGACCAGGAACCGGAAGGCTTGCTGTCTCTGCTCCCCGCACCCCGGGGCCGCTGCTCATCCTGAGGCCTCTGCTCTCCTCCTGGCGCATGTGAGATGCTGGGAGCCCAAAGGGAAGAAATGATGTTCTTGAAAATACCTTCAATGTTTCTGGAACAGTTCACAAAGGTCATTCATACATCACAGAATTTCTTTCTTTGCCAGGAGGTAAGAGGATGCCAGCCACCTAGAAAAACTTGGTTCATGGGCTCCAGGGAGGTATCGCTGGTTTCCCTTTCTCCATCTCATTCCTTGCTTCTGTCCTCAGGCTTATTTCCTCAGCCTAATTCCAGAGTGGAAATAAAAGTTGTGCAGAAAGTCTGAGCAAAGTCACTTGCAAAGACAAAAAACCATGAATATCCTTGTTCCCACAGATTCAATCACTAGTGCAAGACCTAAGGAGCTTCAGAAATTTAAATCAGACTGCACAATTAATGACCAGAAACTCCAATTTCATGTTAATTAGTTTTAATTAAAATTTTTCCCTCTCCTTATCTACAAGGGCTTATTGTCAGCACCCCAGCAATCTCATCTCTGAATTCTCTGCATCATACGCTTTACTTTTGCAGCTGAACAATAAAACAATTCTCTGAACGGCACCTGAGTGGCCCATTCGGGGCGAGGAGAAAGCAGGCAGTAAGGCAAGAAGAGGCATACAAGAGCACATGCTGTACGCTGCAGAGGAGGTCGACACCCAAACAAGGGGACAATGCTTTCAGACTATCCAGGCATTAGCCAAGTTTCCCACCCTAACGCGACAAAAGACACTTACCCACACTTCCCAAGGTGACCGCTGCAATGAGATGGGAACAGCAGAAATCAAGGGATGGGAAGGTTATAAAGGAAACCGCTTCTGCCGTCTTGTAAGCTCTACCATCCCACCCTCCAAGGAACTACGCGAGGGAAGCATGTTTCTGGGCATCTGGGTAGCAGAGCGCTGCCTGGCAGCATAAAAGGACGAGAGGAATCTGTTTGCGGATAAGAAGCAATTCTGTGAACAGCGTGGAAAGGAACTGGTCGCTACATTCATGAGCATCTCGCAGGAGACCACAAAGAGACAAAAGATGCTAATTCACCTCTCTAAACAACCTCATGCCCTCTCAGCCACAAGTCTGTTCTGTAAACATCATTATTTGTGAAAATTTCACTCATTTCCGTTTTGTGGAAGGGCCAGGAGAAACATCCATTTCAAGTCTCTCGAATAACCCAGAATGTGAGCAGCCAATATTCTCCGCGACACGACTGTGCCTGCCTTCAGTAACAGACCC
>ML098650.1:15335-29411 GCA_003697995.1 Taxidea taxus jeffersonii
AGTAATACTATAAAAACATTGGATGGTGACAGATAATGCCTATACTCACTGTGGTGAGCACTGGGTGATGTACAGAATTGTCAAATAACTGTGTTGTACACCTGAAACTAATATAACACTGTGTCACCTGTACTTCAGTAATAAAGAGAAAGGAACTGCCTGAGTGATTGCCAAACTTGTATCATTTTATATTCCCACCCATGCAGGGTATAAAATTTAATTTTCTGCATATCCTCACCAACATTTGGTAGGGCCAATCTTTCTAATTTGAGACATTCTAATAGGTGTGTAGTGACACCTCATTGTGGTGCTAAGGTCACTTCCTCAATGGCTAATAATAAAGAATGTTAGGCTGTCACAGAGCAAAGTGTTCTGTAATGTTAAATAGGTCCTAATGGTCGATAGTGCTGTTTATGTCTACTATTTCTTTGATGACTTTTTGTCTACTTGTTCTATTAACTTTGAGAAATTATTATCGAAATTTTCTACTGTAATTGTGGATTTGCTATTTATTCTTGAAGTTCTTCCAATTTCTTGTTCATATATTCTGAAGCTCTGTTATTAGGGTCATAAATATTTATAATTTTTAGGCCCTTTTGACTAACTGTCCCCTCTAAAATAATAAGAAAAAGAAATGACTTTCTCTATTCCTGGTAATATTCTTTGGTATCCTTGGTATTAATACAGACACTGAAACTTTCTTTTGATGGGTCTTTTAGCATGGGATCATCTTTTTCCATTCTTGCATACTTAACCTATTTGTGCCTTTAATTTTCTTGTGGACAACTTATAATTGGACTTTGCTTTTCATTCAATTTGACAGTCTCTGCCTTTTAAATGGGGTGTTTAAATCATTTACATTTAATGTGATTATTGATATGATCAGGGTTTAATCTGTCATTTTGCTCACATTGTTCTTTCTTGTCCTTTTTCTCTTGTTTCTGTATTTTGGGCTAATTGAATCTCTTTTATGATTCCATTTTATCTCCTTTTTTTATTCATTAGTTATTACTCTGCCTTGTTATTTTGGGGTTGCTTTAGGATTTACAGTATATATCTTTAATTTATCACAGTCTACTTTCAAGCAATATTATACCATTTCATGTATAATTTAAGAGACTTAGAAACCATATACTTCCATTTCTGCCCTGCCTGATTTTAAGCTATTACTTTAATACATTTTACCTTTTCATATTATAGGCCCCATAATACATTATTATTGTTTTTGTTTAAGCAGTTAAGTATCTTCTGAAGAAAGTTAATAATAAAAATTCCTGTATAGGGGTGCCTGGCTGGCTTAGTCAGAAGTACACACCACTCTTGATCTCCAGGCTGTAAGTTCGAGCCCCACACTGGGTGCAGAGATTACTTAAAAATAAAATATCAAATGGGGTACGTGGGTGGCTCAGTCAGTTAAGTGTTGGACTCTTGATTTCAGCTCTGGTTATCACCCCAACATCATGAGCGGAGCCCCACATCAGGTTCCACACCAGGTGTAGAGCCTGCCTGAGATTTTTTTCTATCCCTTTGCCCCTCCCCTCAGTTCACTTATGCACATTTTGTCTCTCTTAAAAAAAAAAAATCTTTAAAAAAAATGGTCCTATTTATTTATCCATGTAGTTATCATTTCCTGTGTTCCTGATTCCTATGTACAGATCTAGATTCCCATCTGGAATCATTTTCCTTCTGCCTAAAGGGCTTCCTTTAATCTCTGCTAGTTTGAGTCTGCTCATGCTGAATACTTTCAGGTTCTGTACGTATTGTTTTTCAAAGATAGTTTTTGCTGAGTATAGATTTCTAAACACTTAAAAGCGTTTTTCTTTCAAGACTCTGAAGATGTTGCCCCTCTGTCTTGTCATTTGTAGTGAGAAGTCAGCTGTCATTCTATCTGTTCTTCTGTAGACATCAGGACTTTTTATTCTGGTTGCTTCTAAGGTTTTCTTTTTAGCATTGGATTTAAGAAATTCATTTATGCTGTGCTTTGGCATAGTTTTCTTCATGTTGTGCTTGGGATTTGTTGTGATTCTTAAATCTGTGTGTTTATAGCTTTCATCATGAGTGACCATATTCTTCAAATATTTTTTTCTATTTTCCCACTGCTTTGAGAATTCCAATTCAGTGCAAGAGGTTCAATGAGTAAACTGTAGTTTGATGTCTTTCTTTTAAATAATGTTTTACTTCTTTCAGAAAGTTATTTGCAACTTTTATCTCTCTGGACAAAGATCCCTGAAATAATAAAAATATGTTAATAAGGACATCGTAATAGTAAAGTTATGTTAAGGTGGACAGTATGCTATGTGGTTATAGAGATGCTTCTATTTCTTAGTATTCTCCTTGTCATTCTTCAGCTTGCACTGAAGAGACACTATTAATGAAACCTGCCTATTTCTCTGAAAGTTCAGTTACCAAAATCAGCTCCCACAAAATGTCCCCAAGTATTGTTTTGGTGGAGACATTAACCTCCTTTTCCAGACATGCAAGATAAGGATTATATGTATCTATTTCTAGTTGTTGTGGTGTTGCCAAATCAAAATTCACCCAATAGTTGAGTCCAGTTACCCAGAAATCAACTGACTTAAATAATTAATCTTCTAATTCCATCACAAGAAAGTGGAACAAAGGGAAGCTGAGTAGCTCCAAAGGAAAATGTGTAAAATCCCACCAGTTAGTTGATCATATGTTTTAACAAGTAAATTGTAGCCAGATAGTGGGCCATACCAAGGAATGCCCAAGAATACAAAAACCAGTATCAAGAATTGGGCCTTGCAAGTAACATAGGTCAAATAGCCTTAACTGGGCTGGAAAAGAAAGACAATCTCTAGAAAAATCAAGAACAAAAGAATGCAGATTAAAGCATGACTGTCTGTGGTTTTGTTCTGTAGATCTTATGGAAAGATGTCTCTATTTCATGCAGTCGTTAACCTGGTTCAAAGTTCTAGGGAGAAGCTGTTTCATTCTAAAGATCATCTGCTTCTGGGGCTTTCTTAGAACCTTTGGCTTGAAGTCTCCAACAGAAAGTCTTCTGTGAGTTGAGGATAAGTTTTTGCCTTTTTAACTGAAACCTATAACTCAAGAATCAGTCCCTTGGAATTTTACTATTTTAGTTGTTAATAATGCTTAATAATATCCTTTCCTTTGAGGCTTGGGAGTCTAATGTCTCCTTCAGAAGAGCAGGTATCTGGGTTTTAGATAGTATAAAGTCTGTCTAGGATGATATTAGGGAAAGGCTGCTGTACCCATTGATATAATCGGGTGTATTACATGAGTCCCTGCAATATCTGACCATGTCCACTTGCAATAGTTTGGAACCTAGAATTGGAATTAATATTGACAAATATATGGCCTGCTTCTTACAATTCATGAACACTGAATCAACAAGTCCTAGAGTCATTTGACCTTATCATTAAAGCCAGTGGTAGTACCTTAGGTCATGAAAGTTCTAGAATACTTATGAGTTTTCCTGATTTAACTTTTAGAATTCTCTTTGTTATTTCTTTCTTTCATGGAGTTTCTGAGCAAGTGGCAAGGTTTTGCAAAACTCTTTAATAATAGTCTCAATAAAATGGAATTCCCTGTCACTTGAGAAAGAAGTAGTAATTCCCAAAGTTGGGAACATAAAATCAAAAAATTTTTTTGCTGTAAAGAAAATTGGAGAATTTCAGAAAGACTTCAGTCATCCTAAAAATAATCAAACAGTGTTGAAAAGACATATTCAAAACCCACTTCAGTGGCAGGTGTATGAAAGTCATTCAGAGTTGAGTGAAGTGGTCCTGAGGTTTGGGGTTTTGCCCATGTCCCACATTTACCCACCTTTACAATTTCATCACATCTCTGCTGGTGCCAAGTGAGACACGGACCAGAGACCTTCCCCACTTTCAACCTTAACAATTTGAGTAAAATGTCCCCATCAGTGTTGACTGAGTACATTGGCCATTTTTCATCTTGTGTTGGGGAATTTTATATAAAATTTTTTTGCAAGCTTCTGTTTGAGAGTCTCTTACTTTGGAGTCGGTCTCCTGCATTCTATAATAGCCTCCATGAATCTCTCCAAAGATTTAGTCTCTTGGTATATTATGAAGTTCAGAATCTCAGGGGGGCTGTCTGTCTGACATAAAAATCAGCCAGGACATTTCCTTTAGCCTCTGTGTAACTCCCTTGTGTTTTGTGTTGTGCTACTTTTATAATAGCCTTAGGGCACCCAGTCATTCTTTTGTTTGCTGTCCACTAATTGAGGTTCCTACTAAGGTCAATAACTCTTTGTTTACAAAACATTCAAAAATCATGCACTATCATCAAAGTATAGCTACTTGCTTATTTATTTATTAGCCTCTTATTTCCATTCTGCCCCATTGGCAGATTTTGTCTCTGGCAAGGGGTTTTTTTCTAGAGGTGAGGTGAGATTTGTTTCAGCTTAACTCATCTGATATTTTCCTGTTTCAGTCCTAAAATAAGACCCATCAACAACCAAGAGTAAGTCTGCAGTTTCTAAAGGGGCTTCTAATACATGTTTCAGGAGCATGGATAGTTCACAAACAGAAATATAATTCACATGTCTTAAAACTCATCATTTTAAAGTACATAATTCAATGTTTTTTAATATATTCACTGTGCTTTGCAACCTTCAGTACTATCTAATTCCACTTTTCCAAAAAGAAATTCTGCATCTATCAGCAGTCACTTTCCAGTTCCCTCTCCATCCATCTATTGGGCAAACACTCATCTACTTTCTGTCTCTGCGGAGTTACCTGTTCTGGACATTTCATATAAATTGAATCATACAATATGTGGCCATTTTTGTCTGCTTTTGCTCAGGCAGCTTAACGTTTTCAAGGTTCCTCCATGTTATGGTATACATTGCTACAGCATAAACATAGAGCCTGTTTTTTGCTGAATATTATTCCACCGTATGGACATACCATGTTTGTTCACCATTCATCAGGTGATGGACATTTGGGTTTGTTCCCACTTTTTTGCTATCATAAATAATGCTGCTAATGAACATTTATAGAGTAATTATAAGTAGTGACTATTTTATACACATTTTTATGTGAACATGTTTTCAAATCTCTTGGGTATATATCTAGGAGAAGAATTCCTACGTCATATAATAATCCTATGTTTAACTTTTTGAGGAACTGCTAAACTTTCCCCCTGTGCCCACATCCCACATCATTTTATATTCTCACAGGAATATATGAGGGTTCCAATGTCTCCACATCCTCATCAACACTTGTTCTTGTTCAACTATGATGATGACAATGACCATTATGGCCATCTTAATGAGTGTGAAGTGGCATTTCATTATGTCCTTGGTTTTCATTTCCCTAATGACTCCTGATGCTGAATTCATTGTTTCTTGAGTTTAATTTCCATTTGCATATCATCTTTGGAGAAATATTTATTCAACCCCTTTGCCCACTTTTTAAATTAGGTTATTTTTCTTTTTATTTCTTTTTATTGTTATAAGGATTTTTTTTTAATTTTGGAAAAATAGATCCTTATAGATGTATGATTTAAAAATATTTTCTCATTCTGTGGATTTTTTCACTTCCTTTCCCAACAAATTCATACACAAAAAAGACATCCATAGTCTATAAGTCTTCCCCATGATGTAAGTTTGCTTAAGTTTCCAGGAATTCTAGACGCTTAGTTTTTCTGTAAAATATTATTGTAATATTAATTAATCAAAATAATGGTAGTGCAAAATATCTACTCCTATCTGAATATTAGTGTTAAAAGAAAAGTTAAAAGAGATTAAGTCATAATAAATAATAATTTTGCATGCCAAGCAAATGGATGGCATATTACTAGACCATCTAAATAAACAAATACTAACGACTCATAGTTTAGTTCATTGAATAGCCGTAGGAAAGACTGAAGCATTCTAATAATTTCCCCTTATGCTAAATGAAAATTTCAAGAAGTAATTATTCTTACATCTGATGAATAACACCATAAAACCCACCAAGCCCTACACCAAGTACTAAATTCATCTCATGGCTAGTCTGAGTTAAGAACTACCAATGCATCCAAATTAGGATGAAAAATTCAACTCTGAGATCAGAATGGAGGATACTTGGGGATCTAGGAGAAAGATGTGGACACTTGCTTCTGAAAACTCAAAGTATACCTCTTTGAGCAATTTTGCTCCCCAAAAGTCATATGTAAATTGTGCTGTTCTCAAATATATTTTATATGTACCAAAAGTTTTGTTATTTAAAAATATATTGGGGCACCTGGGTGGCTCAGTGGGTTAAGCCTCTGTCTTCAGCTCAGGTCATGATCTCAGGGTCCTGGGATCAAGCCCCGCATTGGGTTTTCTGCTCAGCAGGGAGCCTTCTTCCCCCCCTTCTCTCTCTGCCTGCCTCTGCCTATGTGTGATCTCTGTCTATCAAATAAATAAATAAATAATCTTTAAAAAAAATAAAAATAAAAAATAAAAAAGGTCTGTCTTTAAAAAAAAAGATATATTATGGTGATCCTTTTAAAAACAAAGAACTCTTAAAAAAATTAAAAGATACCAAAAAAAATTTTTTAAGTGGGGAACACCTGGGTGGCTGTCAGTTAAGCATCTGCCTCTTGATTTTGGGTCAGGTCATGATCTCAAGGCATGTACTATGGAGCCTGCTGAAGGTCCTATCTCTCAAAAAAAAAAAAAGGTTTTCTCTCCCCTCTCCCCCCAACCATGGGCACTTTCTCTTATTAAATAAATAAATAAATAAATCTCTTAATGAATAATAATTGCCCTCCATTTAATCTGTACCATAAATTTAGATTTTTAAATCCTGTGTTTTCTTAAAGTAGGGCACATCCTGCAATGAGATGGCAGCTGAGCAATACAGATTATTCTGCAAGGATGGAAAACAAGGGATCAGCATGTTTTAGGGTGTAGCTTTGGTTTTTGCATTTTGAGGAATGTGTTAGGTCTGGAAAGGATCCAGAGATGAGCAGCCATAATGATTAAGTTAATGGAAACTAAGACCCTTGATAAAACATTAGCAGATTCAAGCTTATTTAACTTGGAACTGAGGAAGCTTAAGTCCCATTTATTCACTTTCTCCAAGAATATATAATGTAGGGAAAAGGCTTACAGTAAAATATGAAGTGAAGAAATAGAATATAAAGTATGACTATGGCTTTTTAAGGATAAAAATAAATGTGAACAAAAAATATGAAGACAAAACAATGATGAAAGCGATGGCTACACTGATGAGATTAGGCATAAAATGTGCCTGTTTAACACTCCCTTTAATGCTGTTATAATATTGTATTGCAAGATGCAATAATATAATATAATATAATATAATATAATTATATATTCTAGTGCATATACTAATAATATAACAGTGTTATATGAATATATAAAATTTAGTGGGGGGCAGTTTAGATATGTGTGTATGGCAACCGCAGACAAGACAGAGAAGGGAGAGCAGGATCCTCTCCACTTCTCAGATCACCTCCCCTCCTGACTCATCCACTCCTCCTTCCATCCTGGTAACCTCAAGAATCCCAGCACTATCTCCATTGGGTTTGCTGGGGTCATTACGCATTTTCATTCCTTGATTGATCCAACACAGATTGGTTGACTACCTACTATATGCCGGACTAGAGATGAATAGGTCAAAATTCCATCATGCCTACTCTCACTGAACTTACCACATTTAAAGAGATGAGTACAACAAACACAGTATGTGCAGGGAGAGCGGCCAAAGAGGATGCTGATGGAGACTTTAGAAGGGGAGCTGGTCCAATTTGTGGGGTTAAGGAAGGGTTTCCAGTAGAAATGTCACTGAGGCTGGAGGAGAGGATGTATTTGGGAGGAAGGCCCCCAAAAGGTGGAAGAATGAATGTTCAAGAACCGAAGTTGGAAAAGGAGGGACGCCTGGGTGGTTCAGTCTGTTAAGCTGCTGCCTTTGGCTCAGGTCATGATCCCAGCCCTAGGATCAAGTCCCACATCAGTCTCCTTGGTCATCAGGGAGCCTCCTTTTCTCTCTGCCTCTGGCCGCCACTCTGCCTCCTGTGCCCTCTCTCTCTCTCTCTCTCTCTCTCTGTCTGAAATAAATAAATAAAATCTTAAAGATTTTTTAAAAAATTAATTTATTTGTCAGAGAGACAGAGAGCTCAAGCAGGGGCAGTGGCAGGCAGAAGGAGAAGCTGTCTCCCCTCTGAGCAAGAAGACTGACAACGTGGGTCTCAGTCCCAGAACCCTGGGATCATGACGTGAATCGAAGGCAGACACAACCTACTGAGCCACCCAGGCATCCCTGATTTGACTATTTCTTGTAAGTGAGGTTAAACACCTTTTCCTGTGTCTAAAAGCCACCTGAGTTTTTTTCACCATGACAGATCATCTCCTTGGCCATTTTTCCCAATGGGTTGTTGATAACTTTCTTACAGATTTGTAAGAGCTATTTATGCCTTAAAGAAACTAAGGTCTTTGTAAAATGAGTTGCAGTATTTTTTCATATTTTTATTTTTCTTTTATTTGTGATCCATTTGCCATGTATAATTTCTTCAGTTTTATGTAATAAGATTTAGCAGGTCTTTTTTAAATAAATAACTTGTGGAGTTAGAGTTACATTTCTAGAGCGTGTCTATGCCAAGATTACTTTTTTATGATTATTCCATGTTATCTTCTAACAATTTCTCTAATTTTATTAATTATATAAATTTTTTTTCATCAGGAACTTATTTGGATGTAAAATAGGAAATCCAATTTTAGTTTTTTCCAGATGTTGGGTATAATTGCTCCAATGCCATATTTATTTCCCCTGCTGATTTGAAATTCTACCTTTATAATATACAAAATAACTAAAGTGGGCCTATTTTGGTTGCATTGACTTATCTATACAGTAGACCATTCTATTTTAAATATAGTATGTATGCCCCTCTTTATTTTTTTATTTCAAAATTTCCTGGCCAAACTATGCACTTATTTTTCCACAGAAACTTTAAAATCAGCTTACATGGTTCCCAAAGAAAAGAGCCGTCCGTAATTCTATTTAACTCTCATTAAATGTACAGATTAACCTAGAGAGAACTAAACCTTTATCATGTTCAGCCTTGCTATTTTTTTAAAATAAACTTTTCTTTATACAAAACTAATTTTATGTCTTTGAGCACAGCCTTGGAAAAGTTTTTCAGTTAGATTACATGCAACTGTTGTTAAAATTACATCCATGCATCTTAGTCTTTTTGGTCATTATTTTAAGTGAGACCTTTCCTTCCACGATCTCTACTGGTTTTTGTTTATACGCACAGAGACTGCTGGTTTGTGCATATCAATCTTGTACCCAGCAACTTACCTATGGTTTTCCATTGGCTGTCCTGGATGTTTCAGTTAACAGTCATATCATGTGCAAATAAAGATAATTTTATCTCTTCTTTGTAGTGGTAATACCCCTTAGCTCACTCTCTCTCATCATATACCTTTGGCTAGCATCTTTGAAACAATGCTAAATAATAGCCATGATAGGCAAGTATCCTTTCTGATTGTTCTTCACTTTAATGGAACATGTCTGACAAGCACACTGCTGTCTTCGGGCCTACACATACAAGCTGTTATAAATATTTATCCCTAAAAAAATAAATAAATATTTATCCCTTATTATAACCTCTTTTAATCAAGAATGTACATTGAATGTTAGCAAAAGCCTTCTCAGCACATTTGGGAATGATCTCACCATTTTTCTCTTTTAATATGAATTTGAATTCAAATTCCTGAAATAACTCCATTTTGTTTATTTTACTCTTTTTTGCTGCTGCTGGATTATATTTGTAATATTGCTCATCTATGAGGATGATTGAATCTGTGGCTTTCTTCTGGTATCCTATTTGTATTAAGGTCAACAAGATAATATAACACACATAAAAATAATTTAGAAGATGCTCACTCCTTTTCTTTTTTATATACTCTAAAATACCTTAGTAAATGTTGGAATTTTAGACTTCTTAAGTGTTGGTACAATTTCCATGAAATAATCTAGGCCTGATTCTTTTTTTTCAAAAAGTAGCTTTTGAGAACTTTTTGTATTTCGACTGCAGTAACAGATCTCTTCAAATGTTTCCCTTTTGGAGGGTCAGTTTTGGTAAAGCATTTGCTTTAGGGCCTGAAATTATTTATGCAGAAATAAGGAAAGTAACTAGCTATGATTCTTTAATTTCTGCTTACTTGTAATTATTACCTATCGCTTTATGCATTTGTGCTTTCGCTGTTTATCTTAACTGGATTTGCCAACAACATATCTGTATATTTGCTTCTTTTTTATTTCAAAGATCTAGGTTTTAAATTTATCACTTCTATCAGTTTTTGTTTGCAAAGGCAACCATATCTGTTGTTCTTTACTGACTCATTTCCTTAGCTAATTTGATAATTATTTTTCTACTTCTTCAGTTGCATTCACTATGCACTATGTTCATCTTCCTTTGATGTTAATGCACATATTTAAGACTATGACTATTACTCAAGACTGCAGTTTCTTGTTCCATAATTTCTGCATGGAATTTATTTTCCTTATTTTTCAGATATCCTCCAGTTTCCGTATTTATTTTTTCTTTTCCTCGACAGTAGCTTACAAAGGATCTATTTTTGTCATTATCATCATGATTTTTACTACTTTTATTCTTCATTTACATAGGATAGTGATTTCTTTTTTAATATCTGGTTTGTCTCATTATCATCAGAGAATGTTATGTATGTAATTTCTACTCTTTGGAAATCAGTGTGGGGGGTTTTTTGGTGAAATTTTGTGAAAATTTTAATGACACCATTAAAGAAGATATATTCTATTTTATGGACTGAATGCTGATTGATTTCAATTAGCTATCCTGTATTAAATGCTTTTTTTTTCTGCCTGATCTGTGAAGAACTAAGAGAAAGAATCAAAGTATCCATTTTTAGCATTGTATATTATCCTTGTGCTGCTTCTAAAAAAATATTCACTGTGATAATGGTTTTATTTTTCTCTTTGTTTCTTTCCTGTAGCTCCCACAGTGCGTGCTCATCTTCTTTCTGTCACCATTTGTGCCCTCAGCTCCCAAACCTCTACTCGCTGCACCAGTTTTATAAAGGTTATTGCTTAGACCACTTCATCCTTGTTTTTTCTTTCATTTTTAAATCCATGGACACTTTTCAGTCACAATTTTGGTTTTTTTAAGATTTTATTTATTTATTTATTTATTTATTTATTTGAGAGAGAGCGGGCACTAACAGGGGAGAAGGGAAGAGAGAGGGAAAAGTAGACTCCCTGCTGAGCAGGGAGCTGATGTGGGGCTCCATCCCAGGACCCAGGGATCAGGACCTGAGCTCAAGGCAGACACTTAACTGACTGAGCCACCCAGATGCCCTGGTCACAATTTTAATCCGCTTTGTGACATTTTATTTTTTATCTGCCATTTGCCTTTCCTTTGCTTTTATCCTTTTTTCTTATGACATTTTTACAAGGAATATGTTTTCTTCTAATCCATTGATGCACCCACTCCCAGACCAGTTCATTATAGAAGGTTCATGAGGCAGGGCTCTCTTACAGGCTGGATGGAATTCTCTTTATAACACATCATGAGTTTTTTAGCTTTTGGTTCTCTCCATGCAACTGAGATCTATAACAAACCACTTTCCTAAAAATATGGCAAATCATTGCAATTTTTCATTCCCTTTCATCTTCCTTGATTTTCTTGTATGCAAATAATTTGGGGAAGCTCCTTTTCCCCCAAGATAAGACTTAGACTCACCTCTTGAAGTGCTCCTTATGCCTTAGAAAAGCGTGCTGTGCCAGCAATCTGCACTATGGTCTCACTTTCTTCACATATTCCAGAATCCACCTTTCACCTTCAATGTTCTCTTTTATATATTGTGGTTTAGGCTAGTCATATCTCACAGTTTCACCAAAATTGGGGGAGGGGGAGGAGTCTTGTTTTCCTTTTTTTTTTTAGGATTTCTAGGGTTTCCTGTCTCACATTTAGGTCTTTAATCCATTCTCAGTTTATTTTTTTTAATTTTTATTTTTATTTAAACATATAATGTAACCCCACCACCCTCTCCCAACACCTCTTCCCCACCCCCCTCAGTTTGTTTCATGACATTAAGAGTCTCTTTTGGTTTGTCTCCCTCCCGATCCCATCTTGTTTCATTTATTTTTTTCCTACCCCCTTAACCCACACCCCTGTTGCATCTCTACTTCCTCATATCAGGGAGATCATATGATAGTTGTCTTTCTCCAATTGACTTATTTTGCTAAGCATAATGCCCTCTAGTTCCATCCATGTCGTCGTAAATGGCAAGATTTCAATTCTTTTGATGACTGCATAGTATTCCATTTATATATATACCACTTCTTCTTTATCCATTCCTCTGTTGATGGACATCTAGGTTCTTTCCATAACTTGGCTATTGTGGACATTGCTGCTATAAACATTCGGGTACACGTGCCCCTTTGGATCACTACGTTTGTATCTTTAGGGTAAATACCCAGTAGTGCAATTGCTGGGTCATAAGGTAGCTCTATTTTCAATTTTTTGAAGAACCTCCATGCTGTTTTCCAGAGTGGTTGCACCAGCTTGCATTCCCACCAACAGTGTAGGAGGGTTCCCCTTTCTCCACATCCTCGCCAGCATCTGTCCTTTCCTGACTTGTTCATTTTAGCCATTCTGACTGGTGTGAGGTGGTATCTCATTGTGGTTTTGATTTGTATTTCCCTGATGCCCAGTGATGTGGAGCACTTTTTCATGTGTCTGTTGGCCATCTGGATGTCTTCTTTGCAGAAATGTCTGTTCATGTCCTCTGCCCATTTCTTGATTGGATTATTTGTTCTTTGGGTGTTGAGTTTGCTAAGCTCTTTATAGATTTTGGATACTAGCCCTTTATCTGATATGTCATTTGCAAATATCTTCTCCCATTCTGTCAGTTGTCTTTTGGTTTTGTTGACTGTTTCCTTTGTTGTGCAAAAGCTTTTGATCTTGATGAAGTCCCAATAGTTCATTTTTTTCCCTTGCTTCCCTTGCCTTTGGCATTGTTCCTAGGAAGAAGTTGCTGCGGCTGAGGTCGAAGAGGTTGCTGCCTGTGTTCTCCTCAAGGATTTTGATGGATTCCTTTCTCACGTTGAGGTCCTTCATCCATTTTGAGTCTATTTTCGTGTGTGGTGTAAGGAAATGGTCTAATTTCATTATGTGATTTCTTAAAGGAAAGGAAACACCCCTTCTTTTTTTTTTAAGATTTTATTTATTTATTTGACAGACAGAGATCACAAGTAGGCAGAGAGGCAGGCACAGAGAGAGGGAGAGGCAGGCTCCCTACTGAGCAGAGAGCCCAATGCGGGGCTTAATCCCAGGACCCTGGGATCATGACCTGAGCTGAAGGCAGAGGCTTTAACCCACTGAGCCACCCAGGCGCCCTGAAACAACCCCTTCTTTACTCCATTATGATGTAGGGAAGTACCTTCTCCCACACACACAGATCTTCTAAGAAAACAGTTTTCTAAGTTAGGAAATTATTCCTTCACTTTACAAGCACGTAGTTAGAATGTACCGAATATTAGGGTCTGCACAGGTTCGATGGCTATGACCCACCTGGCTATGAAAGACAGACTTTTAGGACCTCACTAAGGGATTACTGGATGGGTTCTGCTTTTAGCTGGTAAAGCCCAAAATGACAAGAGACCTGTGGACTGAAGCCTTGCACCATTGAAGTCAACAGCTGAATTTAAACAAATCCATATATGATCAAAATCCTGTCTTAGAGCCAGCAATTTCCTTTGGTTTGAAATCTAACCCCCTGGCAACAGCTGTTTCTGACCCTCACCCTGGCATGGAGTCTTTCTCACAAATGGCCCTCACAGCTGGGAGTTTAAAACAGTCTATTCTTTCAAACCAGTTGTTCCCTAAAGCATTTGTCCCTTCTGCCCAGGATTTTCCAGAGTCGGACTGGTACTGCTGGAGTCAGATGTTGTCACACACCGAGGCACAGGCCAGCTGCCAGCACAGGGCCAGCCAGGCCCAAATGTATCGGCTTCCTTGCAGCTGTCCTCACCACGGCCCAGTGGGCCTTTGGCAGAACTCCCCGTGTTTAAAACAAAGCTCTCT
>RCUC01115645.1:0-40882 GCA_003697995.1 Taxidea taxus jeffersonii
CAACCAGGGCCTTCTCTAATCTGCACCATTTCATGGGTATTTACAAGACGGACATGGGAATTCGTATTTTGCACGAATTTGGGGGGCTTAAGGCATGTTTATTAGGATTTTTAATTCACCCAAGTTCTCTCCAATGCTTTTATGACACAGACAGAATCATCATTATAGTTCTAGGACATCTTGCGTTTCTACCCGGGGAATGTCTAACATGGAGGGAAATGCTGTCATCCGAGTGTCCCGTGTGCCAGGTCGCTGGAGCCCGGCTCAGCAGTCTGGATGGTCTGGTTAGGACTGCCTTAAAGGCCAGTTCCAGTGAATGAGTCTCCTCACCTGCAACCTGATATTCAGGTCAGATGCAGCTCAGGGGAGAGGCTTCAGGAGTCAGAACCTTGTGGCTGGGCAAATGCTCCCTGTGGGTTCTGAGCAGAGATCCTGAGAATGCTAACACAGTGGAGCACAGGCAGAGTGTCTCCCAATGGGGACTGTCTGGAGACAATGTCCTGCAAAGAACACACCACCTGCTTTCTTCTTCAATGGCATGCTCAGCGGCAAATTCTCAAAAGCAAGCTGGGACTTAATGCATCTTATTTATGCTCGTATATACTAGTGATCCGTGCCAATGGAACATGGATTATAAAAATCCACTGAGAAGTCCAGAGTTAATTTTGGTTATTGCTTCAGTGTCCTAACCTCAGGCTTAACTCTTACACCACTGGGTGGGTTGGGTGTGAAGAGCTTCAGGGCAGTAAAGTCCGCTAAATACTGAAATGAATTAATAGGAGAAGCAGTAATAATTCCCTCCTGGAGAAGAATGGAAATCTGCATCTGACTGAATGGTCTATAGATAGTATCATTTGATGAAGAGGTGTGAAAATGTCCTATCATAGTTTCTTGGAGACCAAGGATTCCGTAAGGTCTATGGTATGTCAGCCTTTGCTGCCCTGCCTCTTTCCCGGTCCTTCTTCATCTACTGTGGAGGAGAAAGTAAACCCAAAGTTGAGCCTCCCAAGATGAATGAGAAGAGGTCAAGCAGCCTGTGTGGTGGGTAACAGCGCAGTCTCTGCACGCGGGGTGCCTGGGTTGGCGTCCTGGCTCTGCCAGTCACTGGCTATGGACTAGGCAAATCATTTCTCCCCGGTGTGCCTCGGTTATCTCATGGGTAAGAAGGTGATTGTTATAATAAATACACATAGAATTGCTGTGAGACTTAAATGAGTTAACCTGCATATGAAGCCATCAGACCAGTGCCTGAGAAACAATTAGTACCAGTTATTATGAGTGCTGTCACATCTGATGCAGCATAATCATCGAGTACCTTCCATAGAAACAAGACCAGTAACAGGTTCTCGTAATCGTCACAATCTACTATACAGCTGCCAAGATGATAGAATAAGGGGGTGGCTACCTCCGCTGAGCCATACTCCGAGTAAGGTCCCTTACCATCCCCGACTCTTAAGACTATTATCCAAGAAAAACTGTATTTGTTTTTCATGTTATAATGAAAGTCAAGATTTGAACTAATATTTTTATGCTTTAACAATCTGGAAGGGCAATTTGAACATGACATAAAATATTTCAGGCATTTCAGTCAATGAACACAATTTTGGCATCAAGAGAAAATTAAGAGAAAAGACCCCTAATTTCCTAATAATCAATCTCCCTCTCTCTCTCTTTCCTCTTTCTTTTTTCTTGCCTCATGGTACGTTTGTTTTCTTGGCCTAGCTTATTAACCTGTAATATAACCAATACTTCAAAAATGCTTTTTAACTGACTACAGTCTTAAAAATCTAGAATGGAAAAAGCAACAATAATTCTCTTCTGGAGAATAATAAATGTGACAGGTAAGCCCTGGACTTCTGTGGGCCACAGTTTCCTCATTTGTGAAACAGAGATGGGATACCTAACTTCTCATTCCCAGGGTTGATGTCAAGTGGAAAAGGGTTAACGGCTTACACAGAATGGCAAACACTTTGGAAAAACAAGAAGCACTATATGCATAAAGTAGTATTACTTACTGACATCAGATGGTACTACTATAAATTATTTTATTCTACTCAAGAAAGACTAAGACATTTATTTTCTTTTCAGGAAATAACACAGCGACCCTGTAGTAAAGAGACATCTTTACTGTCCATTTCTTCTTCCTCATCACCTTCAGCTTTGCCCACACACAGACCCCTTCCCCTGTGCCAAAACGAAAGTGACCAAATGGTAACCACAGAGACTGAGAGGAATATACGAGGTATCAGAGACTCTGTGGACATTTCTTCCCCTTGTGTTGATTCTTGGTTCTTCTTCATGGAGACAGTTGAGGTTTCTTGCTTCTTCTGCCCTCCCCCCGCCCCATCCAGAAGAGGAGGAAAGGAGAGATGGAATTTGTGGGAGAGCAGGCAGAGAAGGGTTTCTTCTTTCATCGTAAAATGTTCCCCGTAAAAAATATGATACATATCTACACACACACAGACATATAAAATAGATCCAGTGCAATTGCAATTGTCGTGCCAAACACTGGGAAGTGCCACCTTGGTCGATGTATTTCTGGAGTTTTCAACAGTTGTCCTACAACAGCTGCATTTCAGTAAGACTTGGGCAGATGGCTCCAGATAAGCCACTTGCCACTCACATTTAGGCTGAGGCTTCCATGTTCACAGTCCAAAGGAAAAGAGTGTGTCTTTGTGTCTGGAGTGGGTGCTGCAGACAGGGAGTGGGCACGAAGGGAGCTGGAGGCCTTGAGGTGAGGAAGAAGGAATTGGCCTCTTTTACTTCTCTACCACAGTCTTCGATGCAAATACAAATACATTTTAAATGTGAGGATACAGACATCAGGAGTGCGATGGTCACACTACTTAATGACATAATTCACATCAGCATAGAAAATATTCACACCAGAAAGTCTCTTTTTTTCCTCCTCTTTCCAAGAAAACTTATGACAACATATCACCTAAGTGAGTTCACCACAGATATTTCCAGTGATTTGCCCAAAAGTCATTAAACATGAGTCAGAGTCTTTGGATCTGCTCTTTCCGCTGAAGGAATATTGTTAGACAAAGTTTCTGTAGATGCATGTTTTGGTTTTCCCAACACGTGGAGATGTCTGAAGTCTCTGCCTTCCCCCACATCCTCATCCATGAAGTGAGAGGCCCAGATGCTGAACCTCCGTGGCTGGTCAGAAGGGAAAGGGAAGGGGAAACCCGGGGCCATCAGATCAGCTCAGGAGGGATGTGCCACAGAGGGAATAACGACGAGCTGCAAACCAAGATCAGAAGCCGTTACAAACCCACTGGATTTCAGCTCTGAGCGTCAGCAACTGGCGCTAGGCAGAGACCTACAGGGAACAAGGTGGACAGTCTAAAACCAGTGCAGATCCTTGCTTTTGTCCTGACGCTGGAAACCTGAAAACAGAGAGAAAACAAAAGAAAGAGAGAGAGAGAGGGAGAAGAGAAATAGAGAGGGACAGAGAAGGGGTTGGGGGCAAGAAGGCACAAGTATTTAAGGAAAGAGAAAGACAAACACCACTGTTTTATTGTGAATGTCACAGAATTCACTTAAAGGACATGAATGAGAGTAAAAGCAAAGCCAACAGAAATGTCAAATCTTCACCTGAAGAAAGGGCACGTGGGCAAGACTACAAGCCAATGATTGTGTTTATAATATAACTATTTTTTGGTTATGCCCTAAAAATAAAGGAAGCGGAAGAATGTACTTTTCAAATTCAACTGGTTAAGCCAGAAACTCAATATAGTCATTGAAACCACATTCTCTTTAATTTTTACATTTAAAAAGACCTATTTAACTTGGCAATTAGTTTGATATCAGAAGCACATTTTTCCTTCCTTAAAATTGTCACTAGGACACAATACCCCCCCACCCTCCAAGCTATAAAAGATTTTGAACTACACTCTTAGCTCTAAGTACTCTAGATCAGCGCTGTCCAATAAAAACACAATGGGAGCCGCAGGCATAATTCTAAATTTTCTAGCAGCCACATTGGAAAAAAAGTAAAAAGAACCAGGTGAGAATTCATCTTAGTAATATATTTTATTTAACCCAATATGTCCAATACGCAATGTGTCGAAAGTATTCCAACATGCAGTCAACATAAATATTAGTGAGATGAATTGTACATTTTTTCCTTGAACAGTTTTGAAATCCAGTGTGTAGTATGCGTGTACAGCACATCCCAGTTCTTCCTAGCCACATTTGAAGTGCTCAACAGGTTCCTGTGGCTAGCGCTTACAGAATTGAACAGCGCAGAGCTAGAACCCTTTTAACCGTTTGTTTGTTTGTTTGCTTATTGAAATTTGAAAAAAAAAATTCCCTATTATATCTACTAGCCAGGTTAGGGCAGTGTCTTTTTTTCTCTTTCTGCCCACACCGATGACACTGGGTCATCTGCCTGCTGAAGCGCAACCCTGCCATGCAGACCTTTGGGCTGAAAGGTCACTGGGGTCTCCAAGGAGAACTAAGGGGGATCCGGGGCTCAGCCCAGGGTCGGACACAGGGCAGGAGGGGTCCGGGGAGACCAAGCTCCCTTTCCCGCTTACCTGAGTCCACGCTGAGTCCCAGACCCTGGGCCACGTCCCCCGCGGGGCTGGCGAAAGGTCCTCCGGGCGCGGCCCACGCGGCGCCGGTCGGCTCGCCCTTGGCGGAGAGCTCGCAGGGCGGGCTGCCGGGCGCCGGCGCCGGAGCCGGCGCGAGGCGGGCCGGGCGCCCGGAGGCTGCGGGCATCAGCAGCGGCCCGTAGCGAGGGTCGAAGTGCGGGGCGTAGACCTCATGCACCGCGGCGGGCCGCGGGTAGGCGGCAGCCTGGGCGCCGAGAGCGCTGCCCAGCGCGTACGGGTGGTGCGGGTGCGGGTGCGCGTGGTGCGGATGCGCGTGATGCCAGGGCTCGGCCGCGCCCTGGTGCAGGTGGCTGTGCAGCGCGGCCGGTGAGTAGGGGTCGGCGGCGGCGAAGGGCAGCTCCGAGTGCGCGGCGGCCAGCGGGCTGCCCAGCGGCGCGGGCACCGGTGCCTGGTATGCGCTGTTCCAGAAGGAGGCGGGGAAGCTGCGCTGGCTCATCGGGAAAGAGCCGTCTGCAGGCCGGCGAGACGTAGGGGAGGAAAGGAAGAGAGGAGCGCGTCACCGCGGGGCAGATGGAAGCGCCAATCCCGCACCGCGGAAAAGCTGAACGCTCTGGGCGGGCCACCCGCGGGAAAGCCGCGGCGGGGAGCGGACCTGTAGCCCGGCCTCGGGGGCGGCGCGTTTCTGGGGCTGCTGCAGCCTGCGAGTACGAGGTTGAGGCACCGCAAAATAGGGGAAACCCTTTGGGAAGGAAGACCGCTTCCTCGGAGTTTGCAGACGCGTCTCCAGTGCGGAAACCCCGGGAAAGACTGGGAGAGGAAGAAAGGAGAGATGCTCCCTTCAGTTACAGTTTTGGGGCTCAGGGAGCTTCCTCCGACTCCAGGCTGCTCTGCCTCGGCGGCCTCGGGGTAGACGCGGCCTCTCAGTCCCAGCCCGCATTCTCTTCCCAAGCTAAAGATACCTCTTCCCACTCTTGGTCAGCCGCCTAGCGATTTCACTACCCGCTCTCGCGTTTCAGCCTCCCCACCTCCAGAAAATGTGCCCCTCCAAGGCCTCTGATAGACTGGAAGTCCATCGACATATTTCAAAGTCTTGCTATTATTAGCCTCCTTTCTAGAAACCTTCTTTCAAATATTTTTTTCCAAGAACTCAAGCGAAAGAATAAACTGGACATATTAAAGGGGCAGTTGTATTATTTGCAGAGGGACACAAAGGGACGATCTTTAAAGTTTTAATTAGTAATATTTGTCCCTTGAAGTGTGGACGTCAGGAATAATAATAATTTTTATGGCCAGTTATCACTGTTGACCCCTAGAGCCAGGAAACATTTTAAGAGAACAACAGCATTTAGATCAAATTTGTTGTCTTTAGTGGGAAGGGAGGGAAAGAAAGATATATAATTCCCCGGGACTTGATCCAGGACCTCCTCTAGGGAAGGCATCTGTCCCACATACTATAGTTAAAAATGTGTTGAAAATGCATTCTAGGGGCACCTGGGTGGCTCAGTGGGTTAAAGCCTCTGCCTTCGGCTCAGGTCATGATCCCAGGGTCCTGGGATGGAGCCCCGAATTGGGCTCTCTGCTTGGCGGGGAGCCTGCTTCCTCCTCTCTCTCTGCCTGCCTCTCTGCCTACTTGTGATCTCTGTCTGTCAAATAAATAAATAAAAATCTTAAAAAAAAAAAAAGAAAGAAAATGCAGTCTTCCTGTTAAAAATATTTAGGTAACTGGAAAATAAAAAGAATGTTCTGTATTCCAAACTAATGATTTCGGATCTTGTTTAGGCACAAACTGTCAGACACTCAAGAGGAAAAGGCAGGGTGAGGGTTATCATTTCCTGCCCCCGTCCAGTGTAATACTTTTTTTCTTTTTACAACAAAATCCTGATTTCTCATCTTAGTACAACACATCAAAAATTAAGTTTAGTGAGAAAGCTTACCAAAATAGTTACCCCCACCCTTGCCCTGGGAATGAAAGGAGATTGAGATTTCAGAATAGAAGGGAGATTTAGTTGACTTGACCAATAAATCATTGTCCCAGGCTAGATAAAGCAGTGCTTTGTGAGAAGGGTAGAACAATAAAGAGGGGATGTGTTTGGGGAAAACCCTGAGAGATGTTTTGGCTGTACCTAAATTTTTATTTCTTTGGTACTTTACTTGCTTACTGAAAGACATTTTCTGCATCAAGATTTCCTAAGCAGCTGAAGCCTGGCAAAAAGCATACATACGTTTTAAGAGACATTCATCAGCAGGTTTTGCTTCCAGTGGAATCTAGGACTTTTTCCTCTGGGCAAATTTTCAGGAACTGCTAAGTACCCTGGAGGTTGTTGTAGGTGAAGACCTTCCTCGTGGCCTGGGACAATGCTGGAAGCTTCACATTTCCACAGCACTTTTACGTACATTTTTCTATTTGTCAGATAGCCATCTCCAGGTACAGTTAAGAGGGTGAGTATTATTCTAATTTTGGAGACCAGTAAATAGAGTGACCTCAAAAGGGTTAAAAGACTTGCCCAAAGTCATATTGCTAGGATATGTAGGGCCAGCGGGAAAACGCAGTCTCTCAGTTCCAAGGCTAGTGGTTTTTGTAGGTCACTGCTCTGCTCTGCCTCTTCAAGGAGAGATTTTTTTCCCCCTTCCTTCCTTTTACCTACCCTCTCCACAAGCCCCGTCCTCACCTCCTCTCTGACACCTAGTATTCTTTTGGCTGCCTTTCCTAGGTGGGCCCCAGGCCTAGAGGGCTCTCTATCTGCCCTTAGAAGTGGGCCTTTCACTCACCCCGCCAGGGCCCGGAGCTCCTGGGTGCTTTGCTGCTTGTACAGCTCGGGGAATAGCTGCTAGGCTGGCTCAGGGCCCTACTGAAGTGCTCATCCACCACAGAGCTGATGTCCCCCTGGAAATAGGTGAAGAGGACGCAGCGGGAGTTGATGTACTCGGCCTCGGGTGGGCGCTCTTTCTCTGGGCTGCCTTCTTCCTCTTTGATACTGGCTGGAGTCTGGCTGGAAAAGGAGGAACTGCCACTGCCCGTGCTGTTGCTGGGGCTGGCCGTGCACTCTTGGGCTTCCTGCATTTTGGAGTAATAGGCTAGTTTCTGCTCCAAGAGAGAAAGAACAGAGAGGTCAATTTCAAAAGAGATGGCAAATTGGGTTCCCACTTCACTCCCTCAGATCCCTAAGGTATCCAGGGGGAAAACTGGCATCCAGGCCCTAAGCCCTGTGCTCCTTGAGTGGCCAACTGCCCTTCTTGGTGTCTCCATCTCCCCAGACTTGCTGCCAGACCACAGGGAAAGCTTCTGAAGATGTTAGGGGAAAAGTCCCAGAAGATGCCAGGATATGAGTTGAGTTTAACCACAGAGCCAGGCTCGGGGCAGATATATTTTTAAAATCAGGCTCCAGGGATAAAGGGCACCCAAGTCCAGTTAGGGCCTGACTGTCCCCTGCCTAAGAATCCAGGGCAGATGCACAGGATGCAAGATTTAAGCATTGTCCTAAGAGACCACGAAAATGCCAAAATCCACTCCATTGCAGCCAGGAATGTTAAGGAAGAACTGCTACAGAGGTCGGAGATAGTTCCATTTAGGAAAGAATCGAGTGGGGTAAATATGTGGCATAACATTCTGATATGGATCATGTGAATAAACACAAGCTGATATTTGTTTGGTCGCCCATAATCTGTCCACTTAAAAGGCTATCTCAGTTTTTAAAGAGCTCTTCTTTTGAATAAGAAAAAAAAACACCAGTGGACTATGAGCATTTCGACCCTCACCATCTCTGGGCACATTGAGGAAACAAGTAATAACAAGGAACGAAGAAGGTCTTGGCTGTAAGGATGGGTAAATTGTGCCTGTCTGATAGTAATTAAAAAAAAAAAACAAATGTAGCTGCTGAAATATTTTCTTAGAAATGAGCAATAGGCCGAATGCCGGGTTAACACATTTATGCAGGTGGAGGTGGTCTTGAAGCAGGCTGATCATACAAAAATGAGCAGAGAACTGAATGGAATAGGTTGGGTTGGTCCAGGGTCAGGGAGGAGAAAGGACTAAACAGACAGAAAACCAACCCATCTCTCGTCCTTGCAATAGTGCCAGCCTGGGAAGGAGGCTCTCAGATTCTGAAGCCAAAAGACTGGAGTTACTTAATAGTAAGTATCACCACTACCACCACATTCCCCGCTTGGCTTATAATGAGGGACTCCGATGATCCTCTAAATTAACATTGTGAGACTAAACAAAGTCCTAGATGGAAAGTTTAAAGTAGGGGGTACATTAGAAAGAAAAAGCAAGAAGCAAAACCTACTCTTGCCATCATTAATGCATCAGGAAATTTTCGAATGGACATTCTGAATTTGCAGTCAAAATTGGCAAAAACTTGGACGGGTGGGGGGAGGGTCGGATGTATTTTAGTCTGTCTTGAACAGGAGTCCAGGCCCTCACTTTGGAACCTGCTCCAGACTCCTAAGTCTCCCTGGGTGTGTGATCTTATTCTCTTACTGGACTACGGTCTTCAGTTTGGACAATATCAGCTGAGACGTGGAAAGAAAAACTGGTCGACCAGACTCAGCCCGGAGAAGAGAGGAATTGGAATAATTAATCGAAACTTCAAGAGTTTGCCGAAACGGGGTTAAGTGGTCTTCTTACAGGTGGGTTTGTGGACGACAGGAGAGCCCGATGCAGCCACTCAGTCTCTAGAAAGGCGAAATACTATCTTGGAAGCTCGCATCCGCCAGGTCAATTCCACCCCAATAATAATCCCCAGAACTTTGCAGAGCAAAGATTATAAAACCCACTCTTTCACGCAGTTCTCTTTGTAACGAATTCTGTTTCCGGAATTAATTGGCCTGATCCCTTGAGAATTGAAAGGGGAAAAATGTTACTCCTTAGATAAACTTGCAGGGATGAGAACGCAGGCCTTTGTATTTTAGGCAGAAAGACAGAGGCCGGTCTTTGCTTTTGTTCTCGTCACTCTCACCTTTGAGACCAAAGTTTGGTCTTCCCTGCGCGAGCTTTGCTCTCATCTCCCCTCACCCGCACCGAAGAATCTGTGGAGTCCGACAGATCGCTCGCGCTATCCTCGTGTGATCGTTCCCCGGAAGCACCGGGCACGCATTAGTAGGGTTTAGCTGCCTTCCCGAGAGAGCAAGTGGACAAGCTAGGCGTTAGCTCAACCTATCGTGTGGCAGCGCCGGCAATCCCCGCATCCCCGGGGCTCTCGCGGCTGGTAGGACGCCCGGGACCAGTGCGGATGTGCCCTGGACCCTGGGGTGCAGGCGGTGCCCCGGAAAGCAGGGGCGCACCACCCGTCTCCAAGGGGACCTTGGCCCGGGAGAGACACTTACCTGGTGGTAGGGGGTGTAGGCGGCTGCAAAGTAAGGCTGGGGAGGACCATAGACTTGGTACATAACATCCAGACAGCTCATGGCTCCCCGCTGCGAAGACGGCTAAGTATTTTTTCGTCAACTCTGGGTCGGTGGAGCGCAGTGATGCTGCATGGGCGGCGCTTGGACCCGAGCTCCCGAGTCATCGGCGGCGGAGCGGTGGCAAGCGCGCTCAGCGGCTCCGGATCCCGCCCGCAGGCTCCCCTTCCACCCGGGCAATTTCAACCCAGACAGCGCTCCGGGATGGAAGCGCCGGGGCTCCCGCTAGTGGGCATTTAAACCCCACGCTGGACTGGCGTGCTGACGCCACTCCGGGCCGCGGAGGGGGCGGGGACCGGGGGGCCAATGGGGAGCCAGGGACTGGGCCCGAGGGGGCTACCCGCGAGTTTCCCCGGGCTGCCCCGCGGCGAGCTGGTAGCCAAGGGTGCTGTGAACTGCTCAACTCCGAGGCTGAGCCCTGAGGCTTCCAAGAGGAATAGGATTCCCAGGCTAAACCTGGAGAGAGAAGCAAACCAAGACAGAGACAGAAAAGTCAGAGAGGGAGGGAGGAGTGCAGGAGGGGGGAAGTAGGGGTTCTCGCACTTGGGGAGCGAAAGAAGTTTGATGCGTGGTGACAAAGGTCCCGTGGGAGAGCCCCGGGCTCAGACTGGGGAGTTGAGAGTGTGTGAGTCCGGGGGTGGCCAGGTGGGGCAGATTATCTGCTCTGGGCTTCTGGTGAAGGCCGGGAGGACCGGCGCGCTCCCCAGGAATCCCCTAGGGTATCCGTGTCACCTCAGACAGGAAGTCGAGGGAGTCGGGAGACTCCTGCCGGGCGCGGAGGAGCTTCCTCTGCGGGGGAAATGGCTATGGCTGAAGCCGGTAATGACCGCCCTGATGCACCTCCTCTGACCCAGCCCGCCCGCCGCCAGCTCCCGCACCTCAACTCCGCTCTCCGGGGTCGGTCCCTCCTGCCTCTTTACCGTTCAATCCCGACAGTTTCTCTTGGAACTGTCCCCCACCCAAACTCGCTCCGTCGGCGCTGTTCGCTCCTTGCCTCTGGCGGCTCCCGGTGCGAGCTGCTTTCGAGGAGTCCAGGAGGCCCTACCCACCCCTGCAGCCCCGGGTCTCCTAGGCCTGAAGACCTTTTAAGTTACGGCAACTTTTGGGGACGAGGACTTGTTGACTGAAAGAGGAGTCAACCTGGGGAATGCTGGAAGTCAGAGAGGACTTTTGCTGCCTCTTCAACCAGTAAAACGGGAGCTGCGATTTTATGTTTTATTTTAGACAGTTGAAAGGTTGCGTTTCAATTTTTAACGTGCATCGTTGTTCTCTTACCTGCCCTGAGAGCTCTCCTAGCTCGGAAGGGTTTCCTGCGACGCTCTTCATTCTTCCCCAAGCACTCCCCAATCCCAACACAGCCCCTGGGGCGGAGGGTTTCACAGAGGAGTCCTCCGTCCCGCAAGTTTAGGGATGAATCCAGACAGCGCCGTCAGAATGGCTGGATCAGGGGGTGGGAAGGGCGTTACAGGAAGAGTGGTGGGCCTGACTTGAGAGGGCGGCGGGGGCAGAACTTGGGAACACTGAGAGCCCAGAACTAAGGAAGAGGCAGCGTGCATCACGAACTTCAGTTATTACCCAGTTTAAAAACAACAATAAAGTCTGACATCGATTCCCAGGCTGTAAAACTGCCAAAAAACGAACCCTTAAATATATATTTGTCTTCAAAACGTGAATATTTATGCCAAATTGTTTCCAGGTTGAGGTTTTGGTTTTGCCCGAGTAATAAACGCGTAATGGCTCCAGTTCGGTTTATAAGTGGTGCAGTGTCCCGAGCGACCGAAGAGTTTAATTTTAAGTACAATGTCGACTTTAAAGAAAATTAAAATAAATTTAAAAAAACCCAAAGACACCACTCAGTCTAGTTTTACGCAAGCCTTTTTAGGGTCCAGGTTGCCTCGTGGCTGAGTTCTGCAGGCTCCTAGAGCCTTTGGCGATCTAGGCGCACGGGTGGAGCAGAACACCCTTCCCGCCCCCAACTCAACCCTCCCGCCCAGGGTGTTTCGGAGGAGTCGCCTTTGTTTTCTCTGGAGGCTGAAGAGCGAACCTGCATCCAAAGAGCCATAGTGTGCCCTCCTGGAGGCGGGAAGTGGTCGTGTAGGTCCGAGTCTTCCTCGCCGCCTAGGCGCTCGGGAGCTGCGGAGGGCCGCTACGCCCTGCCCCGCACCTGGTTCTGGCTCCGCCCGCCCGCGCTCCCGGAGTCAAATCTGAGCCGGAGCCGAGGTGCCCACGCAGCCGCCGCGCCCACGGAGGGTCACACTCTCCCCTTCTGCACAGGTCCTCTGTCTATCTGTGGACACAGAGTTTCTACTTTGGCTTCCTCCAGCTAGAGCATCTCCGGGGGCACTGAGCGTCCTTCGCCGCAGCGCACTCCTTCCCGCGCTACCCGGGCTCCGCAGCGTGGCAGGCGGCCCGCAGTATTGCGTGGTTAAATCGCTGGGACGTGAGCGCGGGATCGCGCGCCTATCGAAGGCTGGGCATCTCCATCCTTGTCCTGACTCACCTTCCAGGGGCTACATCCTATCCCCTGTACCCACTCACTTTGATATTTTTACTTGACTTTGAGCATGGGACCAGAGAAACTTTGGTTTTCCCACAGATTTAGGAGAAAATAACGACAACCTCTCCGCATCAAGCGAGATTCAGCAAAATGGTAGTTACGTTTGAAGAGGATTACAGGAGCGGTGACATCCCACTTTTCCAACAAAGACAATGAAGCAAATGTGATGCCGGTTGCCTAAGGCTGCTTTCTCTTCACATTTCTCAATCTCCCGTTCTCGAACCAGTTTTTTAAAACTTGCTCAAGCTAAGTAAGGGTGCTGGCTGCTCAGGAGTTTAAAGGAACACAGGGAATTGGGGCCAGTAAACGTCGATTTGAATTTAGGCAGGAAAACAGTTGCTTCTCCACAAATCCAAGGTAGGGAAGAAAAATGAAGAGTCCGAAGCTTTACGGTATGCCCACTGATTGGAGTAAGGTCAGTTTTTTTCCGTGTACCTGGAAAGCTGTCCTTTACACAAAGGTGGCATTTCTCAATCAGATGAGATTGTGTCTTGATTACATGCCGATGTAGAAAAGTGAAACAACGAAATTTAATCCCCTCTATCCCCTCTACTCTTGCAGACATTCAAACCACCAGGACATGAACTCATCAAAGAGGTGACAAACCACCAGGACTTGAACTCAACAAACTAGGGAGATTTTGATTCAGAGCCTTGAAAATGGACTACGGAAAACTAGGGAAGAGAGGATTCCCTCCCTCCCTCCCTTCCTTCCTTCCTTCCTTCCTTCCTTCCTTCCTTGCTCTCTCTCTCTTTCCCCCAGTTATTTTAGAAGAGACTACACACAGTTATATGTCCCTGAATTTGGCTCCCCTGACAAATGTATCAACATTCTCAGAAAGGTCAACTATTACCATGACAGCTATCTAACTGCCTTTTAACCTCCTAAAGGGGCAGAGTCAATATCTTTTAGAAATGAATATTCCTTTAGAAATGACTTCCACTTTATGATAGCTTCATGGCAATTTATTGAGCATTTGCCAAATGAAAGTAGTTAATTCCACCAAAATTTCCTTTTAATATCCCATTTTAGGGTTTGATTCTTTTTCCCCCCTAATGTGCAATTCTAAGAATATCTAGAACTGTGAAAATAAAAGGTGCCTTTATTCTTGAAGTTAACAAGTGAAGTTAATTGCTTTTGAATGATTACATGTTTCAAGATATCACAATGAAATACTTTATTTTGTCTTCAGGAGGATATTTATCATTTTCCTAAGCTAATTGACTTCAATACCTTCAGAATTTTTCCATCCACCTGTGTCATCTTATTCTGAAAACTGCAAAGAAGCAACTTTAAAGGAAGGATGTCGGAATAGAACAAATTTGGAGAACTGACCTGCAGCCAACCCAGGCCCTCCCTCACCCATGGTTTATTTGGATCATTGATTGTTGGCATTTTATGTTGCCTTATGCTGCCAACCAAAGGAGATGAAAACAGTGGTAATCTCACAGGCTTTTGTTTAACCCCTAAACACATCCTGGCCTGTTTTACAGAGCAGAGATGTGTTTGGAATTTGAGAGCAGCTGACAAGGTTTTGTGGATTCTAAATATTAATAATATTAGTTGAAAAGATGTCTGTGAATGTCAGGTTTTTGGGGGCACAGTGTATTATTTAACATTGATACACTGGTAACTAATAGGGAATGTGAATGGTGATTTTATTTTAAAAAAAAGAAAAAAAGAAATTTCTATGCTAAAGCTCACTAAAAAGCTAAGTAGAAGAATTCCAGTTGGACTTAGTGAAAAACCAAGACAAAGAAAATTCAATTAGTTTCTTTCTTTTCCTTTTTTTTTTTTTTTTTAAGAGCCTGATGTGGGATCCATCCCAGAACCTGGGATCATGACCTGAACCGAAGGCAGACACTTAACCTCCTGAGCCACCCAGGTGCTCCTAATTCAATTATTTTCATAACAAACTTAGAATAGTTCTTAATGTTTTCAAGTAAAAACCTCCATGGTCTATCCTAATTAATATAGGAAACTACTTTGTAACTATTGACATATATTTAATTACTACAATATTAAACATTTCCTCTTTCATATTTTAAAGACTATTTTCATGTTACATACAAATCAACTTCAGCTTAGGTGAATTTAGTTTTCTCTTAAGTTCTTATTGATGTCAGTGGCCAGTTCTAAGATTGAAAAGTATATTTAATACCACATTCATCTTTTAGAAGTAAGTTCTTTTTAATGAGTTTCTATGAAATGCTTAGTATAAAGATATCATTACATAAATTCATATGATTCAAAACTTCCAAAATGATAACATACAGATGGCAAGAAGAGAGATTTGGAATAGGCGTGTGTGAAATATTTTGGCTTGCTATGTTTTTACAAGAGAATAAATGAAGGAAATTTATATTCTCTTCAAATTTATATTTGACTTGGACCAAAGAGTTAAGTCAGAGAGCACGTATCAATTATATCTTAATGGGGAGAAGTTTTCATCTTTACTTGGCTGCAAAAGTCACTCTAATTGTCTTTAACTTCTGATAATAGTGAAAAAAATTCTTTTTTAAAGACACACAGTCTGGTGAAATCCTAGAACTAACACAACTGTGAAACTTCTTTTGTGAGATAGAGGGACATAGAGGAATTTGCAGATTCAGAAGGTGGAAGTAGACTGAAGGATTTAAACTGGTGACTTAGATATTTGACAGTATTGGTGTTGATCCATTCCCGAACTTCTGTTTATAAACTTCATTTCAGCAGGATGCTAAGGGGATTAAAAGGACACCACAGTAATAACAGACAGAAGGTGAGGATATCCATTTGAGTGTGACGTCTTGTCACATGCTTCAAGAGGTCTTGAAACAGCTTCCTAGATATTCTCTCATTGGGAGGTTCTCATGGCATGTGTGGAAGAATTTTTAGCACAGACTGCTAGATTGGCATTGACTGTCTTAATTTCATTGGTTGTTGTGACTGATTTTTAAGCAGATTTCATGATGACATAAATAAATTAGGTTTAGCTATGCCTCAAGTACAATACATAGTATGAAGTTTGCTGGTGCATCAGGACACTTAACAGATTCCAAAGTTCACTCTATTTTAAATTTTTGTTCTTAACTTTATACTCTAAATCCTCTAAATTATATTTTAAAGTGAAAGTCCAGTTGTTAACCATGAAATTTAAATTTTTAGCAGCTGATATTATTTTTTCCATATTTCTTTACAAGATGTATGAATCGATCAATTTGTAAAATAATCTAACCTCTAACATTATGTAAGAATTTTTAAAAAGTTTTTAGAAGTTGAAATTTTGAATTTATAGAATAGTGCATCATCTTATATGTCTCGTGCAGAATATTGTTACACAGAGAATCAAAGTAGAAATTTGGCGGTTGTCCAGATAATTTGGAATGAAAACCAGCTAAATATGATCATGTAATAAATCAAGGTGAAAAATTCAAGTCTCAGAGTGGGCTTTCACCAAGGAAACTCCTTCCCATATTAGTAAACTAATGCCCATACCCCTAAGCATAGCTAATTCTTTCTCCAAATGTATGTGTACTCAGAATCTGGTTGTGACCTTAATAATATCTGTTGGGTTTATAAATATTTTAAGACAGTGATTCTGAAATGGTTAAAAATGAACACATGTTTTTACCCTGTGGCTTTCTTTTTCTCTGTAGGTACTGAGTGGCAAAATAAATTTGAACTCCTAATATGCATCAAAGTATATAGTTTTGGCCCTGGGTATTTGAGGGAGTGGCTATTGCAAGGCACTGTCTATAACTATTTTTAGTAATGGTTGTGTTAAAATAGCCTTTCAGTGTAATGATTCTATTGCAGCTAGAAAAATAGGTGTATCTGTACATTTAAAATAAAGTGTTAAATTAAGGCACCATACCAACAAGCTGAAGAGAAACAAAGATCCTTTTTTTTTTTTTTTTTTTTACCCCTGGTAGTAGTCTTGAAAGCTAGACAGAGTTATTTCATCAGGAAGGAAATCCCAAGAGTAGGTGTCTAAAAGAAGATATTTCAAAGTGCACATTGTCAAATAGTTATCTAGCTAAGTAGCTGGAGAAACTGGAGGGAACCTTCAGCTCTCCAAAGAGGAGGGGAAAGGTGGAAGGCCAGGCTGCTGATTGCCACCTTTGTAACACATGAGGTGGCATTCTTAATTCCTGGGTGCCTCAAGCTCTAAAGGTCACATACTTTGGGAACTCAGCCTACCAACCACATTTCCTGGGGCATTGCCCTGCTGTCTCTGTGAAAGTAATGCAGCCTCATCCTGATGACATTATCTTACTTACTTTCTTAAGAATGGAGAAGGCTGATGAGTAGCACGGAAGGAGTGATGGCCTGCATATCAGGACATAGCATTCTGACCCATAGTGTGAAGTGCTGTCTCTGCCTCAGCCCGCAGTTTGTTCATTTATACAGGAAAGAAACTGCACTAGACAATCTCTATTTAAGCATATTTATGGCTCCAAACTCTGTAAACAGACCAAATTCCCTTTTGATTTGAAAATAGTGCACAATACTTACACACATTTCTGAAACAAGTTGCACGTTATAAACTTTACTTGAAAATGAATACTTTCGTGTTCCCAAACTCTTGCCGAATAGGGGCCTAATCTTAAACGTTGGACACAATTAGCCAGAGATCCTTTAGAATTTCAGGGAAATGTAATATAAAAGGAAGCTGTGTCTTTTGAGCACTGAGGGTATGAAGTTGAGATGTCTCGTATGCAGGCCTGGAAGCAAAGCCGCTCTTCTGTGTGCTTTCTGTGGGCCCCAGCGCATGTGCGTACATCCAATGTCTGCTCCTTGGTAAGGTTCTCTGAACCTTCATCAGACCAAGAACCATTTTTTAACTTGTAACTAGTACTTTTTCCTTTTATTTCTTTTGCATAATTGCTGAATATTTCAATGTGCAGTAATATGTAGCTTATTTATTAGAGGAAATAAGCTTACTAGAATTATTAGTCATAACATCTTGTTTAGTGATGAGTACTGCAAATTTTCCTGCCCTCCAGGACAGGTGAATACTTAAATAGATTTCTAGAAGAAAATGAATAATTTCTCACACTATGTTAGGAATCTTAGCATTGATAAGAATTTTAATGCTGTATTTATTCTTAGGAATAAACTTAGAAATAAAAGTTTGAAAATCTTTTTTCAAGTTTATTTGAAAATTTCAAGTTTATTTGAAAATAAACTTAGAAATGAAAGTTTGAAAATCACTTCCTATAGAGATGACACTAAGTTTACCATTAGACTCAGCCCTTCTGTTTCACACCCATAGAAATAATTGAGAAAATGTAGAAAGAGATAGCTAGAAAACATGACTGAGCTCCAAAATAGGATAAACATTCTAAGGCAAAAAATAAAACAGAAACCCAAGCCATGAGCAGGGTTGATTGTCATGGGCTTATTAGACTTTGGACTGGATTCTGGCGTTCTGGGAAATGGAATGAAAAGTTCTGAGCTGGACCCATAACCTAAAACCAAGGTTTGTTCTGGGATTCTCATGCCCACAAAGGAACCCGAAAAAAATGGCTTTGACTTGTTGCTCCGGCTGTAACTTCATGAAAGCTCTCATCCTGGCTTGGTAGGTAAACAGCTTCATGACCTCAAACTGGGCTAGATGGCCTTCTGACTCCATGCCTGGATTTGCATCATCTTTGCTATTCCAGTGGAACAGGAGCTCTGAAATATACACATAAGAACAGGATGTGGACTAAGATGCATACAATGATGGTGGTAAGGGCAGGGAGAGGCAACTGGAAAGTGTTAGGGAGGGCAAGGGAGTAAATGCTTATATACTAAAATACGTTATTATTATTTAGTCAAAACTTATGTGACAAAGCAAATATTTACACATATATATGGCATATGTAAACATATGTGTTTATACATGGTATATGTATATATCTACATAATATAGTATATGTGCATATGTGTATATATATGTAGTGTATGTATATATATGTGTGTGTATGAAAGTATGTATGTGTGTATATATATGTTATATACCTATATATATATCTCAACTTCCAACAAATTAGGGGTCTCTCAGCAAGAAAAAAAAGGAGTTTGATATTGGGTAGACAGCTAAAAATATTTTGTATGAAATAAAAAGATATTTAAAAATTGTATTGTTTCATTCAAAAGACAACATATTATATTATTCTACAGAATCTAAAGACAAACTTTACCTACTTTTCTGTTTCACAGAGTATTTGAGAGAATAGTAAATGTCTTGATAATGAAGTTGGACTAAGGAACAACAAAAGAATAAAGTCATTGAGTATTATCATTTGGAAACACAGATGCAAAAATTCTGAAGAGAACGCTAGCATTTTGGTTCCAGCAGCATGTAGAAAGATACATGGGGACTGGGCAGGAGGGTCTTATCCTAGGAATTTAAGTGCAGAAAATCTATTAACTGGGACATATCACATTAACAGATAAAAGGATGAAGATGAAGAAGGAGGAGGAGGATGAGGAGAAGGAAAAGGAGAACCCACACAATTATTTCAATGGATATAGAAAATGCACAGTGAGATTTAGCCCTCATTCACTAAAAAAATTAAAATAGATGGGAACTTCCTTAATTTTACTTAAAGTAATCACAAAAAATATACTGCAGAAATTATGCATAATAGATAAATTTTAGAAGCTTTTCCACTAAAGATTAGAACAAGATAAGGATGCCTGTTATCATTACTTCTAGTCATTATATTGGTCATGCTAGCCAATCTAATAAGATAAGGGGGAAAAACAGCATGAGAATCAGAAAAAAAGAGACCAAATATTCCTATTTGTAAATAGTATGACTGTATACTTAGACACTTTGAGATACTTAGTCTTATTAAAAATGGTAACCAGAATAATGAAAGTCACCAATATGATACCTTTTACAACCACCTGTTTTGGAGAAAAAATTATAAAACCTGACAATCCCAAATCTTGCCAAAGATCTGGAACAAAGGAAATTTTCTAACTCTTTTGATGGGAACATATATTAATATGGTCAGTTTTTAAAGAACTTTGATAATATGTAGTATATCTTGAAGATTAATATGTCCTTCAATCCAGTACTTTCAGTTCTAGATATATACCCCAGGGAATTTCATTCATGTGAGCACACAGAAGTATTAAAGGAAGTTTCTCTGAAACATTTATAGGCGTATTTTGGAGATATTGTGGGCTCAGTTCAGGCCACCACAATAAAGTGAGTGAGATGAGGATGCCTGGCTGACTCAGTTGTTAAATGTCTGCCTTCAGCTCAGGTCATGATCCCAGGGTTCTAGGATCGAGTCCTGCACTGGACTCCCTTCTCGGTGGGAACCCTGCTTCTCTCTCTCCCAATCCCCCTACTTGTGTTCCTGTTCTCGAAATCTCTCTTTCTCTGTCAAATAAATAAATAAAATCTTTTAAAAAAAAGTGAGTGAAATTAGTTTTTGGTTTCCCAGTGCATATAAAAGTTATATTTACACTATAGTATAGCCTATTAAGTGTGCAGTAGCATTATGTCTTTAAAATGTACATACCTGGGGCACCTGGGTGGCTCAGTGGGTTAAAGCCTCTGCTTTCGGCTCGGGTTGTGGTCTCAGGGTCCTGGGATCGAGCCCCGCATCGGGCTCTCTGCTCAGCGGGGAGCCTGCTTCCTCCTCTCTCTCTGCCTGCCTCTCTACTTGTGATCTCTATCAAATAAATAAATAAAAAAAATCTTTAAAATGTACATACCTGAATTAAAAACACTTTATTGTTAAAAAATGCTAACCATCATCTGAGCTTTCAGTGAATTGTAATCTTTTTGCTGGTGGAGGGGCTTGCCTCAGGGGTACAGGTCTGTGAATCATCTGTCTTACACAATTCACAGTCCTAACCATAGCACACCCTCCCCAATGTCCATAACCCAGCCACCCTATCCCTCCTCCCCTACCCATCAACCCTCAGTTTGTTTCGTGAAATTAAGAGCCTCTTATGCTTTGTCTCCGTCCCCAGTCCCATCTTGTTTCATTTTTCTCTCTCCCTACCGCCATGACCCCACGTCCTGCCTCTCAAATTCCTCATATCAGAGAGATCATATAATAATTGTCTTTCTCTGATTGACTTATTTTGCTTAGCATAATGCCCTCTAGTTCCATCCACGTCATTGCAAGTGGCAAGATTTCATTTCTTTTGATGGCTGCATAGTATTCAATTGTATATATATACCCCATCTTCTTTATCCATTCATCTGTTGATGGACATCTAGGTTCTTTCCATAGTTTGGCTATTGTGGACATTGCTGCTATAAACATTGGGGTGCACATGCACCTTTGGATCACTACGTTTGTATCTTTAGGGTAAATACCCAGTACTGCAATTGCCGGGTTGTAGGGTAGCTATATTTTCAACTTTTTGAGGGACTTCCATGCTCTTTTCCAGACTGGTTGCCCCAGCTTGCATTCCCACCAACAGTGTAGGAGGGTTCCCCTTTCTCTGCATCCTCACCAACATCTGTCATTTCCCGACTTGTTAATTTTAGCCATTCTGTCTCGTGTGAGGTGCTATCTCACTGTGGTTTTGATATGTATTTCCCTGATGCCAAGGGATGTTGAGCACTTTTTCATGTGTCTGTTGGCCACCTGGATGTCTTCTTTATAGAAATGTCTGTTCATGTGTTTTGCTCATTTCTTGATTGGATTATTTGTTCTTTGGCTATTGAGTTTGATAAGTTCTTTATAGTTGTTAGATACTAGATCTTTATCTGATATGTCATTTGCAAATATCTTTTCCCATTCTTTTGATTTTGCTGACTGTTTCCTTTGCTGTGTAAAAGCTTATGATCTTGATGAAGTCCCAAGAGTTCATTTTTGCCTTGCTTCCCTTGCCTTTGGTGATGTTTCTAGACAGAAGTTTCTGTGGCTAAGGTCAAGAGGTTGTTGCCTGTGTTCTCCTCAAGGATTTTGATGGATTCCTGTCTCACAGTGAGGTCTTTCATCCATTTTGAGTCTATTTTTGTGTGTGGTATAAGGAAATGGTCTCGTTTCATTCTTCTGCATGTGGCTGTCCAATTTTCCCAACACCATTTGTTGAAGACACTATATTTTCTCCATTGGATATTCTTTCCTGCTCTGTTGAAGATTAGTTGGACATAGAGTTGAGGCCATTTATGGGCTCTCTGTTCTGTTCCATGGTCTATGTGTCTGTTTTTGTGCCAGTACCATACTGTCTTGATGATTACAGCTTTATAATAGAGCTTGAAATCTGAGATTGTGATGCCACCAACTTATTTTTCAACATTTCTCTGGCTGTTTGGGGTCTTTTCTGGTTCTGTATACATTTTAGGATTATTTTTCCATTTCTTTGAAAAAATTTGATGGTATTTTGATAGAGATTGCATTAAATGTGTAGATTGCTTTAGGTAGCATAGAAATTTTCATAATATTTGTTCTTCCAATCCATGAGCATGGAACATTTTTCCATTTCTTTGTGTCTTCCTCAGTTCCTTTAATGAGTACTTTATAGTTTTCTGAGTACAGATTCTTTGCCTCTTATTGAGGTATATTACTAGGTATCTTATGGTTTTGGGTGCAATTGTAAATGGGATCGACTCCTTAACTTCTCTTTCTTCTGTCTTGCTGTTGGTGTATAGAAACACAACTGATTTCTGTGCATTGATTTTATATCATAACACATTACTGAATTCCTGTGTGAGTTCTAGTTTTTGGAGTGGAGTCTTTTGGGTTTTTCACATAAAGTATCATATCATCTGCAAAGAGTGAGAGTTTGACTCTTCTTTGCTGATTCAGATGCCTTTTATTTCTTTTTGTTGTCTGATTGCCAAGGCTAGAACTTCTAGTACTATGTTGAATGACAGTGATAATAGTGGACATCCCTCCCATATTCCTGACTGTAGGGGGAAAGTTCTGTTTTTCCCCGTTGAGAATGATATTTGCGGTGGGTTTTTTATAGATGGCTTTGATGATATTGAGGTTTGTGCCCTCTACCCCTACACTTTGAAGAGTTTTGATGGAAAAATATGGTATACTTTTTCAAATGCTTTTTCAGCATCTATTGAGAGTATCATATGGTTCTTGTTCTTTCTTTTGTTAATGTATTGTATCACATTGATTGATTTGCGAATGTTGAACCAAGCTTTGCAGCTCAGGAACAAATGCCACTTGGTTGTGACAAATAATCTTTTTAATGTACTGTTGGATCCTACTGGCTAGTATTTTGTTGAGAATTTTTGCACCCATGTTCATCAAAGATATTGGTCTGTAATTCTCCTTTTCAATGGGGTCTTTGTCTGGTTTTGGGATCAGGTAATGCTGGCCTCATAAAAGAAGTTTGGAAGTTTTCCTTCCATTTCTATTTTTTGGAACAGTTTCAGGAGAATAGGTATAACTTCTTCTTTAAACGTCTGGCGGAATTCCCCTGGGAAGCCGTCTGGCCCTGGGCTCTTTTTTGTTGGGAGATTTTTGATGACTGCTTCAATCTCCTTACTGGTTATGGGTCTGTTTAGGTTTTCTATTTCTTCCTGGTTCAGTTGTGGTAGTTTATATGTCTCTAGGAATGTATCCATTTCTTCCAGATTGTCATATTTGCTGGCATATAGTTGCTCATAATACATTCTCATAATTGTACTTCTTTGGTGTTGGTTGTGATCTCTCCTCTTTCATTCATGATTTTATTAATTTGGGTCCTTTCTCTTTTCTTTTTGATAAGTCTGGCCAGGGGTTTATCAATCTTATTGATTCTTTCAAAGAACCGGCTCCTAATTTCATTGATTTGTTTTACTGTTCTTTTGGTTTGTATTTCATGATTTCTGCTCTGCTCTTTATTATTTCCTCTTCTCCTGCTGGGTTTAGGGTTTCTTTGCTGTTCTTTCTCCAGCTCCTTTAGGTGTACGGTTAGGTCCTGTATTTGAGACCTTTCTTGTTTCTTGAGAAAGGTTATATTGCTGTATACTTTCCTCTCAGGACCACCTTTGCTATGTCCCAAAGATTTCGAAGTGTTAATGTTTTCATTTTCATTTGTTTCTATGAATTTTTAAAAATTCTTCTTTAATTTCCTTGTTGACCCATTCATTCTTTAGTAGGATGCTCTTTAGCGTCCATGTGTTTGAGTTCTTTCCAACTTTCCTGTGATTGAGTTCTAGTTTCAGAGCATTGTGGTCTGAGAATATGCAGGGAATGAGCTCAATCATTTGATATTGGTTGAGACCTGATTTGTGACCTAGGATGTGATCTATTCTGGGAAATGTTCCATGGGCACTAGAGAAGAATGTGTATTCTGCTGCTTTGGGATGGCATGTTCTGAATATATCTGTGATGTCCATCTGCTCCAGTGTGTCATTTAATGCCTTTCTTTTCTTGTTGATCTTTTGCTTAGATGATCTATCCATTTCAGTGAGGGGGGTGTTAAAGTCCCCTACTGTTATTCTATTACTGTTGATGTGTTTCTTTGATTTTGTTATTTGTTGGTTTATATAATTGTCTGCTCCCATGTTAGGGGCATGGATATTTAAAATTGTTAGATCTTCTTGTTGGACAGACCCTTTGAGTATGATATAGTGTCCTTCCTCATTTCTTATTATAGTCTTTGACTTAAAATCTAATTTATCTGATATAACGATAGCCACCCAGCTTTCTTTTGATGTCCATTAGCATGGTAAATGGTTTTCCACCCCCTAACTTTAAATATGGAGGTGTCTTTGGGTTTAAAATGAGTTTCTTGTTGACAGCATATCAGTGGGTCTTTTTTGAAAAAATCCATTCTGATACTCTATGTCTTCTGATTGGGGCATTTAGCCCATATACATTCAGGGTAACTACTGAAAGATATGAATTTAGTGCCATTGTATTGCCTGTAAAGTGACTGTTACTGTATATCATCTCTGTTCCTTTCTGGTCTATTACTTTTAGGCTCTCACTTTGCTTAGAGGACCCCTTTCAATATTTCCTGTAGAGCTGGTTTCATGTTTGCAAACTTTTAATTTTTGTTTGTCCTGGAAGCTTTTTATCTCTCCTTCTATTTTCAATGATAGCCTAGCTGGATATAGTATTCTTGACTGCATATTTTTCTCATTTAGTGCTCTGAATATATCATGCCAATCCTTCCTGGCCTGCCAGGTCTCTGTGGATAGATCTGCTGCCAATCCCTTCCTGGCCTGCCAGGTCTCTGTGGATAGATCTGCTGCCAATCTAATATTTCTACCATTGTATGTTACAGACCTCTTGTCCTGAGCTGCTTTCAGGATTTTCTCTTTGTCATTGAGACTTGTAAATTTTACTATTAGATGATGGGATGTTGACCTATTTTTACTGATTTTGAGGAGAGTTCTCTATCTCCTGGATTTTGATGCTTGTCCCTTTTGCCAAATTAGGGAAATTTTCTACTATACCTTGCTCCAATATACCTCCTGCCCCCCTTCTTCTTCTGGGATCCCAATTATTCTAATATTGTTTCATCTTATGGTATCATTTATCTCTCGAATCTCCCCTCATGGTCCAGTAGTTGTTCTTCTCTCTTTTGCTCAACTTTTTTATTCTCCATCATTTCTTTACCCATTTCCCTCAGTATTACTGTTTGTGATGGGGTTAAACAATATATTGTTTAGTTTTGTCTGTCTGCGAACTTCATGTACATTGATTCAAAGAGTGTATTCTTCCACGAACTGCTTTTTCCTTCAAATTTATGATTTTGCTATTCATCCATATTGAAACTTAAAGCTGTAGTCCATTAATTTTCTGCTGTCTGCATTGCTGTGTAATAGTGTAGGGCAGGGGATAAAATGATTGTTTATTCCTTCTATTATGAAGGGACATTTCAGTTGCTTATAATTATTTTTGACATTGAAAAATTCAGTTATGAACTTGTTTTTTGATGTATTAAATGGACAAGGATACAGTCTCTACAGTATACACTTCGGAATGAAATTGCTAGTTACGAAGTTTATGCATGTTCAGCCTTACTATAGAATGCCACAATGTTTTTCTAGTTATACTAGTTATACTAGTTATCTAGTATAAATGATACAATATCATTTATACTCCCACTAACAGGGGATGAGAAAGTTCCCACCTCTAAACATTCTTGCCAGCAGATGGATGGTCTTACTGTTCTGAAATTGGCCAATGTGTTTTGTATGTGTTGGAAATTTATATTCATTTTCATTTTTCTGATCACTGTTGACAATGAGCTATTAATGCCTACTCTTCTGTGAAATGTCTGTAATGTATTTTTATGTTTTTTCTAGTTGGCTGCTTATCTTCTTACAGATTCACGGTTTCACATACATATTGGATACTAATCCTTTGTTATAGATGATTTAAGTTTCTTTTCCCATTTGTGACTTGTGTATCTGCTCCTTTATAGTTTCCTTTAATGATAGAAGCTCTTAATTTTAATGTCAAAAATTATCATTTTTTTCCTTTATGGTTTTGTTGTGTTTTGCTTACTGAATTCTTTTCTTTCCCAAGATCATAACAATATTGTTCTATGTTATCTACTTAATGTTCCGAATTTTTCTTTTCACATTTATTGTCTAATTCCAGAAATTGATTCTTAATGGTTTGTGAGTAAGGAATGTGTGAGGTAAGGAATCTTTTTGTTTTGTTTTAAAGATTTTATTTATGGGGTGCCTGAGTGGCTCAGTGGGTTGAAGCCTCTGCCTTCAGCTCTGGTCATGATCCCAGGGCCCTGGGATCCAGCCCCACATCAGGCTCCCTGCTCAGCGGGGAGCCTGCTTCCCTTCCTCTCTCTCTCTGCCTGCCTGTCTTCCTACTTGTGATTTCTCTGTCAAATAAATAAATATGGTTTTATTTATGTATTTGACATAGAGAGAGTGAGAGAGTAAGCACAAGCTGTGGTGGGGGCTGCAGAGAGGGAAGAGGAGAAGCAGATTCCCTGCTGAGCAGGGAGCCCAATGTGGGGCTCAATCCCAGCACCCTGGATCATGACCTGAGCCAAAGGCAGACACTTAATCGACTGAGCCCCCTGGGTGCCCCTGTGAAGTAGGGATTCTAATTCATATTTTTCTATATGGATAATCTATTGTCTCAGCAATATTTATTGAATGGTCTGTTCTTTCCTTACCTACCTGATATCTAACAAGAATCAAGTTTTTATATGTACATGATTTTATTTCTGGTATTTCTCTTTTGTTAAATTATTTCTTCCTTTGAAAATACCATAGTATCTTAACAAGTATGCTTTATAGTAAGTCTCTATATATGGTAGGGCGTCCTCGCATGATTTTCTTTCTTTTTTTTTCAAAGATTTTATTTATTTATTTGACAGACAGAGATCACAAGCAGGCAGAGAGGCAGGCAGAGAGAGAGGGGGAAGTAGGCTCTCTGGCTGAGCAGAGAGCCCGATGTGGGGCTTGATCCCAGGACCCTGGGACCATGACCTGAGCCTAAGGCAGAGGCTTTAACCCACTGAGCTGCCCAGGTGCCCTGATGATTTTCTTTATCTTTAGAGTAGCTAGCTATTTTTGGTTTTTGAATTACCATTTAAATTTTTTAATTAGCTTGCTAGATTCCTTGAAAAATCTTCTAGATCTATTTTGGGGTAGCCTTTTGCTATTGGGTCTTTCTATGAAAGGACATGAAATAGCTTTCTATTCATTTAGGTCTTTGAAAATATAGGTTTTTCAAGATATATTCCTAGGTGCTTTATATTTCCTATTGGTCTTGTTCATGGTATTTTAAAAATTACATTTTCTGATTATTTTTGCTAGTGAAGAGAGTGCAGTTGTATGTTGACTGCTTTTATATCTAAATTTGCTTATCAATACCAATAATTTACTTATAGATTATTTTTTGTATATTCTATGTGAAATCAGCTGTTCTTCTCACACTGAAGTCATTCAGATGACCAAATTTTCTTCTTAATCTGTGAATGTGATGAGTTACCTTAATTGATTTCCTAATATTAACCCACAATGGTTGTGATGTCTCATCTTTCTCATACTTCTTTGGATTTGGTTGCTAATACCTTGTTTAGGATTTTTCATTTATGTTCATGAGTAAAATTGTATTGCTGTTTTTCTGTCTTGTATTATATTTAGCTGATTTTGTTACCAGGACTATGCTAGCCCCATATAAAGAAATCAGTATGTTCTTTTTTTATATCCTAGCAAATATTCCTTTGAGACGTCAATACCAAAGCAGCCAAACCTATTCCTAAAGTCACTTAGAAAGACATTGCATATGTAAAGACATTGCACATGTCTGTTTAAAAGAAATTGAAATCTTTTCATCTTTAAAAGATTTAAGTTTGGGGCAATTATAGCAGTAAAGAAAGTAAATGCATGGGTTGGATCTAGTGTTGCTTATCCTCCCCCTTTTTTGTTATCTGAATTCTTTTTTTTTTTAATTTAAGCTTTATTTAAACATATAATGTAACACCACCACCCTATCCCAACCCCTCTCCCCCCCCACCCCCCTCAGTTTGTTTTATGACATTAAGAGTCTCTTTTGGTTTGTCTCCCTCCCGATCCCATCTTGTTTCATTTTTACTTTTCCTACCACCTTAACTCCCACCCCCGTTGCATCTCCACTTCCTCATATCAGGGAGATCATGTGATAGTTGTCTTTCTCCAGTTGACTTGCGTATTATGCTTAGCGAAATAAGTCAATTGTTATCTGAATTCTTATTTATGATGGAACTAATTCACATATGTGCTATAGGGAAATTCACATTTGTATAAAGAATCTAGCCGAAGTCAGATATAGGGAAAATAGGAAGATATTAATTGCATATGGTGTCTAGTAAAAGTTAGATACAGGGAAAAAAGATAGTAATTCACCATCTCTATCCAGCAATTTGAGAAAAAAAAAAAAGCCTGCTTATTAAAATTCAGGGATTTCCTTCCTGGGGAGGGTGAGTAGACTTGAAAGTTCTTTGGGAAAGAGGCTTGGGAAAATAATTGCCCCTCAACTTTTGTGATCCTCAGCTGCTGGAAAAGGAAAGAAATCTACTTTACTATAGGTAATCAAATACATTTTCCTCTGAAAGTCTGACGTTTTCTCTGAAAATAATTGTCTTCTTCAGGAACAAATGTTCTTTGTTTAATTATTGCATGGTTGGGGACCACAGTTGTTAAATTGGGTCACCATACCAATTTATCCCAATGGATTATTATGGCAACAAATTCTGGACACAGTTCCCATAACACTTTTATTATAAAAGTTCAGCTCCTTTACAGTTGCCAGAAGATTAGATTACTGTTTGTAGTAACTGCTCATTTATGTTCTTCAGTCTCATAACAAGGACTTCTAAAATGTTTTACTTAACACATTCCATTTCTACAGCAACAAGATGGTCTTCAAGTGAGATGCCTTTCTGTTCTAGGTTATCTCTGAGACATAAGTGTACTTCAGAATTTAGATGGAGGGACACGTGAGTGGCTCAGTCAGTTAAGCATCTGCCTTTGGCTCAGGTCATGATCCTGGGGTCCTGGGATCGAGTCCCACATGGGGAAATCCCTGCTCAGTGGGGAGTCTGCTTCTCCCTCTGCCCACTGCTCCCTCTGCTTGTGTTCTCTCTCCTTCTCTCACAAATAAATAAATAAAATCTTTAAAAAATTTTAAATGGAGTGGAATAAACAAGTGAACTGTCCAGAGTGACCTAACTTGCATTTGCATTTCCCTTCTGTTTGCTGAGGTTTGTCAAGAGAGTCTGAAAATAACTATTTACACTTCCTCTTAACTTCCAATTTGCAGTTATGATCTAACCAAATTTCACAGGTGGTGAGTAGTGTCCCCAAAATTGAAGATGCTGTCAGTTGGAGAAAAATTACTAACCAAGCTGCAGCATCCCAAGATTGAACATATTTTCCTTCTTTCTCTATATCTTTGGGCATATTAAAACAAAATTTTAAATTAAGGTATAATTTGCATACAGAAAAGTTTATCTTGCTGTATAGTTACATGCATTTTTGTGAATGCATACAAGACTATAAACCCCACTGCGTTCCAAATAAAGAACAGTTTTATCACGTAAAAGAAGTCCTCTCACACTTCTTTGTAGTCACCTCCTGAACCCTCCTACTTCCAGACTCTGACAACCAATGATATCTTTTCTGTCCCTGTGGTTTTGCTCATTCCAAAATAGCATATAAATGGAATCATGCAGTTAGTAGCCTTTCTTTGTGTAGCTTCTTTGACTTAGCTTCATACACACAAGTTATTATATGAGTTAATAGTTCCTTCCTGACAGGTGATTTCCCAGGCACGCAGTGGGTCTCCTTTAGGCCTGAGTTGTGAGCTGCCCTCAGATACTGTGCTGAGCCTTATTCTTTGTGCTTTTCTTTGGTTCTTTACTTAGTTTAATAGTTTCCATATTGTGCTGCACTTGAGATAGTCTTTTCATACCTTTCCATATGTTCTCAAATTCACTAACCTTCTTTTCATGAAAGCATGACTTTATCTAAGAACTCAAGTTAAAATAATATATTCTGTGGTATGAAGATCTGATCAATGTCTATGCTTCCTTCTTGCTTTTAGACTCCATAAAAGGGGGACCATGTCTCTTTTGGCTGGACTCTATTACACCAGGACTTAACACAACACAGAACCCATAGTAGGCTGTCAATATGTATTATTGGCATCTGTTAATACTTGCACTCTTACTCTAAGTAGATGATTTCCCTTTATGAGTTTCTGAGAAAATTGAGTTAGTCTCTTCCACATTGCAAAATTACTCACTTATCTATCATCTATATCTATCTACCATCATCATTATCTATCTATCCATCATCTACCAATCTATCAACCATCTATCATCTATCATTGATCTATCATCTATTTCTCAGAGGAAGAAATGTCTATCATTCCCTCTGTAACTAATCCCTTCTCTCCTTTGCTCCTTTACCATTCTCACTCTGTTCCTCATTTCTTTAGTACCTTTTTAAAAAAATCATCTCAATCTCCCTGCACCCCAATTATGGCTTGCCTTCACCCTGGAAGTGTCCAATATCACATCAACCAGGAGTCATCACTCCCACTATGATCGTCCTTGCATTACAAGTGGCCGGTGTGAGACCCAGAGCCTTGAGACAAGCAGGAGTGTGGGTGGGAACATAGGTACAGAGGTGCAAGAAGGGCACAATATTGGGTGATCTGAGAAGCAGTATCTTAAAGATAAGTAGGAGAAAAAAAATCTGGGGAGATTATTGATGTGATCCCTCTGAGTCTAAAACAGCAGCAAGAATGGAAAGAGCAAAACCTAGGGCTCAGCCCTTCTTTGGGTAAAATTATGTCTGTTCTCAACATTTGTGGGGGCCAGGGCTAGAGCATGAATGGAAGCCCACATGCCACTTGTCTGAATATTTAAGAGTTAAAAATAGAAGCTGACAAATAAGCTCTCATCTGACCTTGAAAATATACTTTATGACAGATAAAAAAATGTGTCAAGTCATATATTTATATGACTTAAATTTGGCAAAAAATAAGTGACAACTGGATATAATTATTATTGTACATGTTTATTCTCCTGCATTTATTCTGGTGTTCTGTTGATGGGTTGGTGATGTTTGGATGTGTAACAACATAGTAAAATATGACAAATATTTTTCTTGCTTTTGTTCAGCAAAATTCCTAAATATGTCATTATCATGAAGATGTTGACATAATTTATTTTCGGTTAACAATCATGTCAAACTAAACAGGTTTCCTTATGTTATTATAGTTCTCTGATAGTTTTTATTAATTCTGATTTGGAGAAAAATTGCTCTATCAAGGCAGTATCTATTGGAATTGTCAGTAAGATTATTAAAAGAAAAATTAGCTTTGAAAATGAACCATGAATTTTGTAAATCAGCTTCAGACATTGTTATGGGTTAGCATATGAGAAATTTATATCATAATTATCTGTCAACTTTGAAAGCAATATCTAGGTCAAACACAACATTTATTAAGTTCTTTTCTCTCGAAAATTTTAATATTGGTATATTCCAAAGGGGGGAAAAAACAATATATTGATCAACTATAACTTGACTTACAATGGCCAGAAAATAGTATAAATGGAAATTCTTTTCAAAATTATTTGTATGTGAATCATCAGCTTTAAAGTCGTGTGAACTTTTTGTTCATGTTTTAATTTCTGTATATTTACTGGAATGTTACTTTGTAATATCTTACATATATATATATATTTAATTATCCTTGAATTTTTTTAAAGGTTTTACGTTTTTATTTGAGAGAGATAGAGAGAGAGCACAAGTAGGGAGAGTGGCAGGCACAGGGAGAGGGAGAAGCAGGCTCCCCCTGAGCAGGGACCCTGTTGTGAGGCTTGATCCCAGGACCCTGGGATCACTACCTGAGCCGAAGGCAGATGTTTAACCGACTGAGCCACTCAGGTGCCCCTAATTATCTTTAAAATTTTAAAAAGTTAAATAATCCTTTATTATTTAACAGGTGAAACTGTTAAAATTATATCTTTGAGTTTTTGTGGGTTTTTTGCATAAATATTGCTAACATTATTAATAGCAAGCAACAGTTCATACCAATCACTGTGGCTACTACAAGTTCAAAATTAATTTCATTTCCTACCAATGTCCATGATTCACTCTCTGAGAATCTTCTGTGGTTTGGCTTAACTCTCAGTCTGCATCTTATATCTTGGCTAAATTAAGTTTAACTGCTTTGACAACATTAAGTCAGGATTCCTGTCATGTGTCCATGAGTAGTCTTAAAGTCACATTTGGTGTGTTTCATCAAGATATTCTCTTTTGAGTGGATCCAGAATATGTTGTTTATAATTGTTAAATTGTTCCACAAATGTCACCACTATCTGCATCATTGGGGCCAGGTCTCTGAGGAACAAATTCAAAGTATGCATTATAACTTGGCAGAAAGAGTCTTTTCTGGTTTTCAGCTAAAATTGTGGTTGTACACCTTTTTCTTCACTAACATTAGTATCATTATCTTAGGCTTCTTTTCTCCAACTTTTAAAATTAATGTCTAGAATTTGAAGTTACTATTTCATTCTTCCCCTAGTCAAAACTTTTACAAAAAAAGAAAACTTTATTGTTATTTATTATTATATTAGGTATAAAACCAAGGAAACATCGATTAATTATGGTAGTCTTACTTTCTTTTCTAATAGCTCAACAACACATAAAATCAATGTTAATTTTTCAATGTGGCTTTGTTTTTGGTACAATGTAGACAAAATGAGTAACACTTGCTTTTTCAGATTTTACCTGTAACTTTTTTTTTCATTTTTTAAAAAATGTTTTATTTATTTATTTATTTATTTCACAGAGAGAGAGAGAGAGAGAGAGAGATATCACAAGTAGGCAGAGAGGCAGGCAAAGAGAGAGGGGGAAGCAAGCTCCCTGCTGAGCAGAGAGCCCGATGCAGGGCTCGATCCCAGGACCCCGAGATCATGACCTGAGCCGAAGGCAGCGGCTTAACCCACTGAGCCACCCAGGTGCCCCTTTTTTTTTTTTCACTTTATTACTCATTAAATTAATCCCACTTTGAAATCTTCACACTAGACAGGGATCCATTGCTTTATCACTTTCACCTATCTTGAATGTTTAGGCATTCTAGCACCAAATTTTGGAAGCCTTTCTATTTAATCTAGAAAATTTCCACTGATTTCAGTATATACCAAACTGATAGCTTTAGCATTTGGCTAAATCGTGTTCACGTGATATTTTTCTTTTACTAACAGTATAATAATATTCTACATTGACATTCGTTTTCTTTGTTGAATGAAAGTTGGTTGTGAAACACATAGCTGCAATAGCAAGGTACATTGTACTTGGACTTTGTTATTCCTCTGCCTAGAATAAGCCTGCAGTCTTCCTGGTCATAACTTCCTTCCCCCACTTAATTCAAGCCCTTGGACAAAGAGGTTCTTTCCAAACACCAGATCCACCATTTTAATCCATTTATTCCACTTCATTTTTCATTTTTTAAAAGGTTTTATTTATTTATTTGAGAGAGAGCGCGAGCAGGAACATGAGCTCCTGGAGGGAGGGGCAGAAGGAGAAAAATCTGAAGTAGCCTCCCTGCTCAGTGTAGAGTCCCGTGCAGGGCTTGAGGTGGGGCTTGGTCTCAGGACCCATGACATCAAGATTTGAGCCAAAAGTGAGGTGGACACTCAACCGACTGAGCCACCCAGGCACCCCTCATTTTTCTTTACAGCACTCTTGACTACCTGCTTATCATGCTTCTCCCCCATTAGGACATAAGCCCCAGGAGGACAGGGATCCTGCCTGTTTTGTTTACCACTGTATCTCTAGTATCTAGAAGAGTTACTGGCCTATAGTGGGAAATTAAAATATTTGTTGAATGAATGTACTATCTTTTCTGAGACTTCTTCTTCTAGTTCATCAGTAAACTTCTTTGGCCCAAAACCAAAGGCCCTTTACTATTTCCTGTTTTCTTAATTCCTCTATAGCAATGATATTCAAAGAATGGTCCCCAGACCAGCAACAGTCAACAGAATCTGGTAACTTGTTGGAAATGCAAATCTCAGACCTTCTGAATCAAAAGCTCTGGGGTATGACCTGGTGATCTGTTTTTGTAAGCCCTCTAGGTAATTCAGATGCATGATAAAGTTTGAGAACCAGTGCTGTATGTAATATAAGGGTTGGTGTTGTGAATTACTTATTAAATTTTACAGTTCCACTGTGATTTGTATTAAAGGCACATTGAATGACAGAATGCTTCTTCTTCTTTTTTTCGTATGGGCAATTTGGATGACAATGATCACATATTACTCTAGAACTTCTACTTAATTGTATTCAAAAATCAAACATGAAGCCAACCTTTGATTATACTTCAAGGAATAGATTAAAATTATTTCTTCTGCCTGTTCCTTGATAAGAAAGTAAATGATATAATTGGTTCAACACATTTTATAGTTTATTTGTGCTTGTAGGAGGTGATGGTCTGATGTTTTTAATTTTTCCTATTCCTCCCTTCTTTATTTCAGCTCTACAAATTGAGAGGAAAATGGATTTGAGGGTGGAAGAAAAAGTCTGTCGTGGGAGCAAGTTAGAAAAAAGATCAGAGTTTTCATTGCTTTTCTAGTAGAGAGTATAAATAGGATCTTAGTAGAATTTCCGTTTTTATACACTCTTAATGGTCTCATCCCATATCCTTACTCTTTATGGCAGCTATCTAAAAAAGATCAAGAACTGTTATTCTTTGTTAACTGATATTCTTTGTGGATTGTTTTTGTGGGGTGTCATGCACTCTAGGGTTAATGAATCAAAGTTTGTTAAGAGTTACTCTGAGGGCTTGTAAAAGTCTGTCCAACCAAGCTTCAGTGTCTAGTCCAAATCTCTTAATTAGTGTGGAAAGTCAAAACAGCAAAAAGGTTGTCCTCAAAATAAGGAGACACTGGTTGGTCAAACTGTTTCAGTTTATTTAGTTTAAACTAGCAACATATTTTTTTCTAACATATTTTTTTGAAGGATCAGGGAAGAAATTTTATTGTCATATATTCTGTTTCAATGAAAAGAGGTAAAGAACAAAGAAAGAACATTTAAAATTAGGGATCCTGAAGAAGAGAAACAGAAACATCATCTATTGGAAGTTGGCAGTAGTTTGAGGACAGCTAACTTTCTACTGTGTATGCTCTGCCATATCTAAATGTTTTTCTGCATGAATTCTACTCTTAAATGTTAAAGGTTGTGTTCTACAGGCTAGTAAGGTGAATTATATTGTTTTTAAAATATATGTACACACACATGAGCATGCAGAACTCTACCTTTCAGATTTTAACATAAATCAACTGAATTACTTTGTCAGTTACTTTGTCCCCTTTTCAGTTCCTAAGGATTTGAGGAAATGATGCCAAATCCCAAATAAGAGGTGATGTTCTTCATCAAAGCACCGAAACTATTCAATGACTCCATTTCAGGAGTCATTGATCTGGAGATAAGAACATTACAAAGTTATTACATGGGTGTGCACATACACCCACATAGACTAGTGACATAGGTGTGGCTTCTCCTATGGAAATGACATCATGACAGAAACACACCCCAGACAAACTTCTAGGTGCTATGTAGTTCACCTTGCCCCTGTTTCTGGATCACAGCTGACTGGTGTTACTTGAGTTGTAGACAGGGCCAATGTAATGTGAGCCACAAGTGTGGGAAGGGCCCTGAACTCAGAAGCACAACATCTGAGGTCGAGTTCCATCTTGGCCTCTTCTCAGCTCTGTTACCTGGGACTGCTCACACCTTTTTTGATCTTTTTGGTTTTCATCTCTAAAGTGGGCATTATACGACACACTTTCCTTATTTCTTAGGGTTTCAGGTGAAATCATCAATGTGAAAAATCCTTGTAAATGCTGTGCATGGCTCAGAAGGGAGGTATTATCACTAATAATAACCATAAGGCTTTTGAGAAACAGGACATGAAAATAGTGATGAAAGGAAACCACAGAAGACACACATTGACCCATGGCTTCTCACTGAACTTCCTGAATTAGTCTCAAAATGAGGAGGAAATGTCGAATCTCTTCTGGGGGCTGCCACAGTGCTTTCTCTTTCTGAAGATCACCCTATTACTCTCCCAAATGCTATAGTGTACAAGCATGCTGAAACCTTGAATTCCCCCAGCGAAGGGATGGGGAAAGCGGCTGCATGCTGGAAAATGCAGGGCATCTGGAAAGAGTGCCCAGAAACTGTAATGGGCCCCAGTGACCAACTGGCTGGCTGTATCCTGTTCTCTCATTCTTTTATTCCCCCCAGGCATCCTTGGTTTCTTTTCCAGCCCTGAGTAGTAATGACTTCTTCATCTGGCACAACCGCTGGAGAGGGAGAACAACAACCTTCCCAGGCCGCAGGGACCATTCCCTGTTTCTATTGGCCAGAAGAGATGATGGACGAGCAGCAGATGCTGCTGTCAGCCTCGCTATGTCACTAGGCCTGCAGAGATTATTGATACTCAATAGATTCCAGTCACCTGTTCAGTGGAAGTGCCCTGGGGTCAATATGGGTCTCAAATTCAGAATACTGGTGCTCTTAGAAGGCAGTAGCTCCTCAGCCCTAAGCACAAAATATTAGTATCCAGACAGTCATCACCTCAAGACTTGAGGTTAAGTATACACTTCAAAATCTGCATTCTCAGAAAAGCAGATGGGTAAAATTCACTGAGCTCTTCGTTCTAGGGTCCCTGAGAGGTCCTAGCACTGTGGATGTTGCCTGTTTCTTGTCCCACTTCTTCTTGATCACATTACTCTACTTCTAGATTTAGTGACTGCGAGTTCCTAAGACACACCTGGCAAGTATTACACACCTGTTTGGGAAACACTATCTACAGGTTAGTGCCAGCCCAGCTCCAGAATGCTTGGGTCAAACCCTTTCCGTTTTGCCTACTTTTTTCTCAGGAACCAAGGCTGGCCTATTAATTGCCAGTCTGCACACAAATGTTTGTATTCGGGGGAAATGTGGGTAGGGCTGGATACCATTTTTTTCTATGAACCAGACCTCTTAGAATCAGTTCATCAGTGCACAAGATGTTGGCCCTCTCTGTGGGCTCTTTCACGAACAGCTGAGCAGTCTCTGATGCATTTCAATCAGTGATGTCCGCAGGCTGAAGGTGGAACCTGGACCTGCCAGAGGCCGCAGCTGCTTCTGTCCATCAGTCTCCTGGCCAATAGGAAAAGGCAGGACCTGCCTGTGGGCAGGGTGGGATGATGGCTGTAAGGCAAATGAAGAAGTCATAGCTTAGGCTTGCAAGAGAAATTAGGCAATGCAATGATTGAGCATATGAATATGACAGTGCTCCCTCAATGGACCAAACCTTTGTCACATTCAGAAATATTGCATCTGTTTACAGTGTGCCATGGCACAGTAATTCCTTATCATTCGTCTGCATGGTTTAGGGCCGGGTGTTATTTCAGGAAAAATGACATAGACTCACACAGCTGCCTAAATATATCCTTCATGTTAAGGATTTGAGACAGGAAACAAATTGTTACAAAATATACCTGACTGGTAAAAACAGTACCGGATTAATTTACCCTTTAACGGATTATAATTCTGCTAAAAATTGGATATTTTAAAAAATGGTATAGTAATAAACTTTTTTTCTCTAACCATGACCTCTCTGAAATGTGCAAATGAATAGAAAAATGCAATGCTGTGAATTTTGCAGCTTGTCTTTTTCTCCTAGTCTTCCTAGAGATTTGACAACTAGGACCTCATAAATATGTGAAAGAGGGTGCCTGGGTGGCTCAATCAGTTGAACATCCAGCTCTTCCTTTCAGCTCAGGTTTGATCTCAGGGTCTTGGGATCTGGCCCTGGGGCAAGAGGTGGGCTCTATATTCAGCAGGGAGTCTGCATCCCCTATCCCTCTCCTTCTGCCTCTCTCCCTGTTTTTACATTCTCTCTCTCTCACACACACAAGTAAATAAATCTTTAAAAAAAGTATGAAAAAAGTTTGATGTAAATTAAATGATAATATATTTTACTTATAAAACTGGCCAACTTTTAAAAATCACTAATATTTGTTCTTTCAAGAGTATGGTAAAAAGATGGGAATAAATTGGCAAACTTTTTAAAAAAGATTTTATTTATTTGACACAGAGAGAGAGAGAGAGATCACAAGTAGGCAGAGAGGCAGGCAGAGAGAGAGAGAGGAAAGCAGGCTCCCTGCTGAGCAGAAAGCTGGATGTGGGGCTCGATCCCAGGACCCTGAGATCATGACCTGAGCCGAAGGCAGAGGCATAACCCTCTGAGCCACCCAGGTGCCCCAAACTGGCAAACTTTTATAGAGGATAGTTTAGTAGTAAGTATCAAAATCTGTAAAAATATTCTGGACTTCCCTATACATGGGAGTGATGAGTAGCAACACTATTAACTCCCAGGATAAAAGCAGAAGACTGTTCTCTACATGGGAAAATTTAGGGTTTTAAGTGGCAATTAGTGCTCCAGAGTAAACCTGCACTTGTTTTGACATTTGTAATGAAGGCACTTAGAATGCTCATGTGGATCCCTCCAGATCACCTAAAGAGAAACCTGCCAGTTAATATCACCACTGGCTTGTGGTCAATACTCCCAATTAGGAGAAAGACATGCTGTCTGGGGAAACAGACATAAAAGAGCAGCAGACTCCCATGTGAATTAACACAATCTTTTTTTTTTTTTTTAATAAAGTAAATTCTACTCTCAGTGTGGGGCTGGAACTCACAACTCTCAAGATCAAGAGTCTTAAGCTCCATTGACTAACACAGCCAGGTTCTGCCATGGTATTTCATTCTTAAACAGCCAAGAAGCACTATATTTTAAGGAAAACCAGTGATACCAAAGGAAAAAAAAAGATAAAACCAAAATGGACCATTAGAGTCACCGAACTTAAAAGAAACAGTTAATTTAAGGAACAGCAAGAATATTCTTAAAAATTTTAGCTAGCATTCTGTGAGAAAGTAAAGTACATACTGCAACATAAAACAACAGTAGTCTACTATGAAAAAGGAGTAATTGGAGAACATAAAGGTAGTAGATTCTGTTGATGTACTGCCCAGATTTCTTCTACTAGAACAGAAACATTTATTCCCCAAGCTTTTAGTATGTTGTTGACAGCCAATAGCTCTTAGATGAGTTCTCTGAGCTTCACTACAGGTGAAGAGATTCAGTTGTCAGAAATCACAATGGGGTCCTCTACGCTAGTCAATGTGTTGGTTCAGTGCTGAAATTTCATTTTAGGGTCTGCATTCTCAGTCATTGGGAAGAAAACTTTAAGGGAAAGATTTGCATTCAGGAAATTACTGCGGAGTGCTCATAGGGTCAGTGCTTGTAGGGGAGTGAAGGGAAGAATAGAGGATTAAACAGAGGAAAAAGGCAGAATGATGAAGTTGTTAACAAAGACCCCAGTGAATCCTAGAGGGACCTCTGGAGCTAGGATGGACATTCAAAATTATTCAGGAGGGAGGAAACTGAGTCTTATATACCGTTTATTGACCAACCTGGATGTAGTCTGCCACCAAAGCTGTAAGATCTGCATTGGTAGGAGGGTCACCAGCATCAAGGAGCATATCAGTTATAGCTGTCCTTTGTAGGCCAATATGAATGGTGGAAGATGTGATATCAGAACTCTACTCACTGATGGCAATGGAAATGATAGGATACCAAAATAATAGAGGTCAGGTGGTGTCACTTAACCATCAGATACAAGGTGGGTGCTAGTCATGCAATGAGCACCAAGCTCAAACTGGCAGCCAAAGGGGGCTGACCAAAGAGAACTATGAAGATAGTTCACAGAGCACAATGTTCCTGGGAGCAAGATATTTGGGCAGCCACTAAGGATACTGCTCAATTTATATGATAAAAATAAATCAAGAATAGATGATCAAGTAGTAGAAGGAACTGGCCCAATTAAAAATTATAAACCTTTGTCCAGTTGCCAGCAATAAGCTAGTTTTCAGGCCTGGAATCCATTAGGGTGAAGGAGCAGTCAGGTCTCTAGGAGGAAAGACTACAACATTATAGCATATGGTTCCTCAACTCTTCCTCAAAGGAATCTATGGCTATTTAGTCATGTAATCAGACAACAGGGAAAGGGAAATATGTTCATTTCCCAAGAATTGTTGGACAGGGGTTCCTAAGTGATATTGATCCTAGGGACCAGAAGCATTGTGATGGATCCTCTGTTAGAGTGGAGGTCAGATATAAATTCCTGTCCCATCATGTACAATTGGAATGTATTTACAATTGTGAAATTGTTCCTTGGCATGTGGAATATGAGTATCATAGTGAAACAGAACAAAAATAAACCTCTGGTCAAGGGAGTAAATTAAAATGAATATTCAGTCTAGGGGGAATGGCAGAGATTATTGCCTTCCTTAAAGACCTGATGGATAGTCTGGTTTCCACAAAAATCAGGTGATTTCTGGAAGATAACAGTAAATTTCATCAATTAATGGCCTTGATTACAGCAGCTATATCAGATGTAATATCTGTGCCCACTGCAGATAAACAGTCTCAGGTGCATGTATGTGATCACCAATCTAATGACTGTGATCTTTTCTGTCCCTATCAGGAAGGGTAAGGAGGGGAAGGAGAAAGATGGCAGAGGAGTAGGAGACCTAAATTTCATCTGGTCCCAGGAATTCAGCAAGATAGTTATCAAACCATTCTGAACATCTATAAACTCAACAGGAGATTGAAAAGAATAGCAACAATTCTATGAACAGAAAAGCAACCACTTTCTGGAAGGTAGAACATGCAGAGAAGTGAATCCAAGGTGATATATGGGACGATCGACTGTGAGGGGGAAGGAGCTTCTGTCAACCCACTCCCGGCAAGTGATAGAGCAGAGGAACACAAAATCAGAACTTTTAGAAATCTGCTCCACTGAGGGACGTCCCTCCAGTGGCTAAGCAGGTGTGTGTGTGTGTGTGTGTGTGTGTGTGTGTGTGTGTGTGTGT
>RCUC01115646.1:0-10476 GCA_003697995.1 Taxidea taxus jeffersonii
TGGACTGCCTTCCTCTGAATCCACCAGTAAGTATGTCCAGTCTCCCGATTAGCATAGTTTTTGGTTCATCTCTCATTATATACATAGTTAGCTATAAACAACATTCTACAAAACCTTGGCTGAATCCAGTGACACGTTCGATCGGACTCCAGACATTACATGCCTTCCGAAGAAGGCGACAAGAACAGACTGAAAGTAACATGTCCAACCTTCAAATTATTATTATTATCATTATCATTTTATTATCATCACTATGATTATTGAATGAGACTTCCTTACTACGGTCGCATGAAATGAAATTGCAGTAGTCAAGGCTGGTCATGTGCTCTGTTTGTATTTCAGGTGATGGGAGTGGTAGGACCTTCCAGTGTTGCTGATGGATTACCCCTTCTTCATCTCAGCCCTTATCTCTCACCACCTCTGCCCTTCAGCACAGCTGTTGTCCGGCTTGTAGCATTGCAGATACAGGTGTGACTGCCTTACCTGTTTGTCACGCTCATTGAGTCACTGGTGGAGGCACCAGATCATGGTGTTCTCTTTGCTTTTTCTGCAAAGGCTGGGCAAAATCTGTGAAACGGAAGTGTAAACGGCTCCAAACTTTTACAGGTTTGGCGCTTCAGTCCTGAGCTTGGCCCTAAGTTGTGCTTCTGTAATTCTTCTCGAGATCTCAAAAATAGCAGAGTCGTGCAGTCCTGCCACTGAAATCATTTCAGATGTGGATAAAACCTTAGGAAAATAATGGCTCACAGATAATCAGCTCACAATGGTAATATTCAAAGTCTGGTTTTAAATGACTTGCAGAAAGAATTGCAATATGAAATTCTTTCAAATGTTACTACTAGGCTTTGAATATCTTAATTTACTTTAATGATTGTGGGTTGAATATTGTGGGTTTTTTTTTTTAATCTCCCAGTTATTCTATTTCTTAAAATTAAAACAATTGTTCCCAAGGCGAGAAGTGCAAACAGCCAGTTCCCCTGCCTCTTTCTGTGTGTCACCTAACTTTAGAGAGTGGTAGATCATCAGAAAGTTCTGTGACTGATGAGAAATACACAGCTGGTGTAAATATCGACACATCCATTATCTGGCAACTCAGCTTGAGGGTCCATCATCCAGAGGATGGGTGATGGTAGAAAAGAAATTAAGCAAGAGTTTTGGCTACCGTGCAGAAGGGAAACGATGATCCCTAAGGAGATCCATGTTTACAACCTGTGTACAGAGCTCCTTTCTCTCTTTCTACGTTACCTATTCCTTTCTGGTTTGAAAAAGGCCTTATGCAAAGGTCAGAGGGATTTTAAATAACTCCCAAATGGAACAGGTGGCAAGTTCTCATTTTCTTCCTTCTCTTTTATCGGTAAAATATTTGTTGGTGGACACATGGAGCAAATGAAAGGAGATATGCGGTTGTTTTTGTACCAGGCCAAAAGTATTACAATTTTACACTTAATATTCAAGATGTTACTGTTTTTTTAGGTATATAAATGTCAGTTATGGCAAGCACATGGTAAAGTATCAGTTCTGAGTGAATCTCATATACTGTGCAATTGAACTCATAGTTTCCAGGAGCAGCCAACAGGGAGTCACCGTCTCCATCGTGCTGTGAAAAAAAAACAAACATACTGAATGGGTTTGGGGGTCAATTAATCTTTTTTTTCTATTATTGCTGCACAGGCTTTAAAAGAAGATTTTCCCTTAAGCCATGTGATCTCCCCATTCACCAATCAAGAGAGAAGGGAGGGGATGCTTTTAAATCTACTCATCCCATTTGTGCTCACAGTAGGATCTGGAAGCAAAGGTCTGATTAATTTAACTAAAGGAAATTTATCATTGTTGTGTTTTCTTAAGTGTCAGGCTGTTATTTCTTATTCTTTTTCCCAAGAAGGCCGTCACTGAAGTCAATCCAAATGATTTAAACAGGGTTATCTTAGGAAAGAGAATTTTTCTTTCATTTCCATTTAGCTACCCTGGGTCAAGAGTTTCTCTGCTCCAGTTCCTAGAAGATATGTCCTTCAGTACAGCAAAAATCGGGAGACCATTGTTTCCATTAAGAAAATGGTATTAACTGAAATACAGTGTGGTGTGAATTGACAAGTAAATGGACTTTATAATTTCCTGCCATTTGGGTTAGTCTAAACCTAAACCCTGCCACTGCTGTTACATTTCAATCTATCTTCATTACCTTTCCTTCTTGGGGGATTTTTCTTTTAGGAAAAGCTTATCTCAAATGTAAAAACAATACGTTGTGAGTACTTGAGCAGAAAAGAGAAAGGAGATTGAAATGGTAAGCAGAGATTTGGCTAGGAACATACGGCCTTGGGTGCTGACTATGGAGAGAACACCCAGTATCAGGAATGCGGTTTCTGTCCAGAGGAGAAGCTGTACTTGGTGGGGAAGCACCCAAATATCTAGAGTGTTCCAGCTGGGAACTGGAAAGAGAGCTAAACTTTTCTGGGTCTGATGTGCAAAGCCTAGCTCATGACTTGCTTTTCTTTCCACTTCCGTCTTCTGAACGCTGCCCCGTAGACAGCCCATGGCTAGAACAGCCTGAGGTGCAGCTGCTCCTGCAGACGGTCATTAACGTGCTCCTGCCACCACGGATCATCAGCACATCCAGGAGCAAGAACTTCATGCTGGAGAGCTCCCCTGCCCACTGCTCCACCCCTGGGGATGCGGGCAAAGACTTGCGCAGGGAGGGGCTGGCCGAGTCCACCAGCCAAGCCGCGTACTTGGGTGGGTATGCTCCCCCCCCCCCGTATGTCTGTGTTTGTGCGTGTGTATGTATGACTAAGGATTTAATTGAGCGTGTTACACCTCGACTCAAAACGATTTTAAAAGACCTCAGTCCAGAAAATATTTAAAGAAGCCACTCGAGCAAGTAAGAAGCATCACCCTTGCAAAGGAGTCTATACATGCATGCCAGTAAACATATGCCAAAAAACAAGGTGCTTTCCTATCTGTGGTGCGTAAATTTCTTGGTTGTGCTTCTCACAGCATCTGGACATGTAAGGAAGGCATCTGCAGTAAGAATTCCTCCTTCCTGGTTAAGTATGAGATCACTACTGAGATTATCATTGGTAGTGGTTATCAGATGTAGGCTCCAGTAGTATACAGGGACATAGCTCATGGGACTCACTGACTTGTCATCTATGTGAATGGAGCCCCTAGAGTGGGGCAGTCCACAACCTGGGCAGCAAGACATGGCAGCCTTGTGCTACAGCCCCTTCCTAGCTATTTTTCTTCTCTTATGATAGAATCTTTAAATATCCATCTTAATTTTTACTCTGGTGAGGCCAATCAACTTGTTCTCCCCTCAGAGGCTTGCCAGTTTCCTTCCCGCTCCTACATTTCCATCACCCTGTCCCTACCTTTAACTTACTTGATCCTGACCCATGGAACACTGGAGGGCTGCTCCTTGACCCTGAATGAACTAACCCGGGGGAAAAGACAATTCCTGCCATAGCATGGAGAATAAGGAGCACTGGCTGCAGAAAATCTCAAAAGCACCAAGTTGAGAAGATCGTGCCTGACATTTTTCAATTTATCAAAGCAGATCTTGGTATGAGGAGTTGAAGATGAACCACACATACTCGTAAAAACATGTCCTTGGAGTCTGGCGTGTGTGAGATGTTTGGACTGTATCATAAGGGGAAATATCTGGGATGCCTGGCTGGCTCAGTCAGTACAGCACTGATCTCAGGGTTGTGAGTTCGAGCCCCACGTTGGGCCTAGAGATTACTTGAAAAAAAAAAAAGAAAGAAAGAAGAGTATTAGAAAATTATGTGATTGACAATGAAAATGAAAAAGAAAATAAGGAATTAAGAATGCATCTGTACGGACCTGACCAGTGTGGGACTTGGTTGCCAAAGCCATGAGAATGTGAGGTTCCAATAAAATCTAGATTGTGGGACAAAGGCCTGCATAAGGTTTGGCACTGCACATAAGATGATGGAAACAAAAGGCTTAACACATAAGGCAAGGCTAGGAGAAAACGCTTGATGAGTGATTGTTTTCAGGTCATTATACTTTCTGCCTTTTTAATGAAGGTGGGTCCTTTGGTTCCTTGGCCAGCCTCCTGAACCTCTGTTTCAAGTTGACTTTTACATTCCTTTGAACACTTACTGTGCACCAAGCAGTGTTTTCTATACTTTGAATCCTTACAACAATTCTAAGAAGTAAATATTCTTCTCCTTTTAGGACGGAAGAGGCAAAGGCCCAGAAAGGTTGAGTAACTTACCTAAAGTCACACAGTTAATAAATGGCAGAGCCAAATTCCAAATCCATCTGGCACCAGAGTCCCTGCTCTTGAGCCCTTTGCTATCCTGCTTATGAGTTGGGCCAATGGAGGTGAAGGTGGAAAGCAGAATGGCAGAGACAACCAGCAGTAGACATGTCCCCAAGCTCAGGGTAGGAAAGAGGAGGAGGTGATTTTTTTGTTTTGTTTGTTTTTCTTTGTTTTTTGTTTTTTTTTTGCTTTTTTTTTTCCTTTCGTTTGTTTGTTTAGTCGAGGGAAAGGAACTGAGATGAATGATGGCTGTGAAAAGTGAGATTTTGAGGAGGAGGAGGAGAAGGGTAAGGAAGACTTACAACATCTCTCTGTGTGTTCTATGGCATGTTTTCCCCCTGGAAATGTCCTAAATACACCTATTTTGGTGCATAAAGGTGTGTGTGACTTGGAGGGTTGTAAGGAGTTGGGTTTCTGTGTGTCTTTTTGTTGCTGAGATGGGCCTTAAGACATGGTCAAGAAGGCCCAGTTTCCCTTGACTGCCCCATAGCAGACATCATGTGGAGAGCTGAGGGGTCAGAGGATGCTCCTGCCAGAATGTCTGACATCCTGACAACATTCTGGTCTGTCCTGACACAATGTTTGGGAATCTTCTTCCTAAAAATAAAAAAATAAATGTAGATTGTGACAGGCTTCCAGATTCTGAGGAAGGAAGAGATCTTGCGAAAGAAATTCAACAGGGTTTAGTCATCAACATGATGTGCAATGTGAGGGGTGAGGGGAGAAAGGAAGGAGGGAGGTTTTTTACATCTGGAAGGATCTACTCAAACACATTTCCTGGTTACCTCTGGGGGGAAAGGGAGCTGGGAAGGGGAAGAACTTTTTCTTTTTCTAAATTTGTGCATTTCTGCATAGTTTGATTTTACTTTACATAGCAAGAATAGATTCCTTCAATGCTTAAAAGAAAAAAAATCGTTTAAATCACCCATGTTTTAGTTTAAGATATGAGTAGTATGCTGGTATTACCATTAAGCCACTATGACAGAACTTTCAGAAAGCAAAATATTACCCCCGCATTATGTTTATGACACATCTCCCTTTCCATTCTATGAACCACTTTGCTCTGTTTTCCAAAATAGTAGTTTAATGTACTTAAGAAAGGGAGCTACATTCTCCTAATCAGAATCCAAACAGATCAAAACATCCAGACTTTTGTCTTGATGTCAGAACACTCTCTCGGGAGGGCATGGAGGTTCTTGAGAACACGGAGACAATTTAAAAATTCAGAAAATGTTCTGACGCATAAAGGGCTGTGGATGTGGGCTCGGTTCCTCGGCAGCACGAGTGTGCCGGCTTACTTTTCTCTTTTTCCCGGTGTGAAGCGCTGAAGGTGATTCTGGTCTGCTTCGAGAGGCAGCTGGGAAGCCAGTGGTACTGGCTGAGCCTCCAGGTGAAGGAGATGGCTCTGCGCAAGGTGGGAGGCCTGGCCCTGTGGGACTTCCTCGACTTCATCGTGCGGACCCGAATCCCCATCTTCGTGCTCTTGCGCCCATTCATCCAGTGCAAGGTGTGTGTGCTTCTCCAGGAGGTGCCGAGCTCCGGGGATGTGCACGGTGTTCATGGGACGCAGGAGAGCTCGTTAGGAGAAACTTCTAATACCGTGTTTGTAAGAAAACAGCTCAAAAATGGATCCTGGAGGCTCAAGGGTCAAGTTACCAGTACCGACGCACTGAGAGGGTCTTATTAGTCTGTAAAACTCTGCCCTCTCTGGACTCACCACTACCCACTAGGGAAAAAGAAAAAAAAAAAAAAAAGATTGGCCCAAGGGTAGAATCTGGGGGGATGGTCTCCTTTCTTCAGTGAGTGGCATGACAGAGACCCGAATTTAAATAAACCTAGAAAAGGTAGAACAGTTAAAACATACCCCCCCCAATCCTCCCTCAGTATTCATCTACTGTGTTATTCTTCTCGTGCCCGAATTTCCGGGGGCACTGATTCAAAATGATGTATTAAGAGCTTCCTTAGAATGCACCGTCCTAAAAACTTCGTTTGCATTACCTTATTTCAGCCTCACAGCCAACTATGAAATAGGTACAATAATTAGCCCATTTTACAGATGGGCAAATTGAGGACCTGAGAATCCATACCTTCCTTTCAGCTTCTGGCCCAACCAGCAGAAAATCATGAAGAGCTCTCGGCCCGGCAGCACATCGCCGACCAGTTGGAGCGACGCTTCATCCCACGCCCTCTGTGCAAGAGCTCCCTCATCGCCGAGTTCAACAGTGAACTCAAAATTCTAAAAGAGGCAGTTCATAGTGGCTCAGGTGAGTAATCGGGGGATGTCTTGCATTGGTTTGCCTCATGGAACTCACACCTACAAAGAATGCCTATCCTGCCCATCCAGGCCACCACTCCTTCAGGAACCATGGATGAGGCAGTCATGTAAGTGTACTGGCAGATTGGACCATGCGATCAATGCCAACAAAGCAAGGGGTATCATAGGATTTCAATTTTGCTCTTTTCTAAGCTTTCTTTTCCCCAATCTTCATTTCAGTAGTGAAGGTCTTTTTTGACTATGTAACTGGAAAAAAAGTATTGAAATGCCTGCCTTTACTTCCTTTTTGGAAAGGAGGAGAGGAATTTGCATTCTTTAAACCTCTGCTATTTGGTAGATGGTTTCATAGATGTTATTTCACTTAATCCACACAAATGCCTGCAAGGTGCACAACTGAGAGTCCGCTTAAGGAATGAGGACACTGAGACTTGGTAGAGAGTAAAGTATTTGCACACAGAACTAGAATGATTGCTTACAAACTCTTGAACTTCTACAGATTGGGGGAAGAATGGTTGAATTAGAGTTGGCAGGTTAGGAGTTCCTTTCTTTATGTTATTTAAAAGATTTTCTTTTGAGGGTGCATTGTTTACTTCTTACAGTTATAAACAGGAGATTACTAGGAGGGAAAACAAATCATTATCTGCCATTAGAGGGCAGTCATTACCCATAAGTAGACTATCAAACATGTGGCTTTTTTTTCTTTCTAAAATGTACTACTGCTTCCGACGTGTTTTGACAAGTACAATCTTAGTGAAATCTGCAGAGTGCCTTTCAAATATTCTGCTTTATAATAAAATAACGTGACACATTCAAGGGGATACTTTGTAAGCTATAATTTCCAGAAAAGGAGAATGTGAACACAGTTTTGATTATGTATTCTGATTTTGATTGAGAAGTTCCTATCAGACAATGCATTCATTACTCCTACAAGCTAGTGTCAGGAAAGGTATATTTCTCAGTAAAATCTGCCAAGGTGGAAGCTTCAATTCATGTCAAAATTATTTTGCATTCTTCTAGCCTTCACATTTGAAATCGAAAGCAATGAGAGAGGAAGCAATGTCAAGGCATTTTACATTATTAGGGGTGCTATGTTCCTCTAAGGAAACTGTTCAGTTATGAGTAAATCAATAGCCAATTCTTCTTTTTTCTTTTTTAAATCTCACTTCCACTTGCTACTTTATCTTAAAGACTGCTTATCTGGGACACACTATTTAATTGGCCTTTCCTAAAAGACACAGGTATCCTTGATACAAGGGAGGAGTTTGAAGCAAGCATTTGTTTTCTTTTGAGACACTCACCATGCTTCTCCTTTGGTCTCTCAACCCCCAGCCTACCAAGGGAAGACATCCATCAGTACTGTGGGCACGTCCACCTCCGCCTACCGCCTGAGCCTGGCCACCATGTCCCGCTCCAACACGGGCACTGGCACTGTCTGGGAGCAGGACAGTGAACCCTCCCAGCAGGCTTCGCAAGACACCCTGAGTAGGACTGATGAGGAAGATGAGGAAAGTAGGTCACTCCACAGGATGGGGTAAATGTGGGTGTGGTATGTGGGACCCTGCTTGGCCATGCAAATGAGGTCTTGGGAAGGATTTCTGCCATTTTTTCAGTGCTGATCCCTGGTCATTTTTACAAAAAGGATTTCAAGTGGAATTGTGGGGCGCCTGGGTGGTGGTATCGGTTAAGTGTCTGACTCTTCGTTTCGGCTCAGGTCATTATCTCAGAGTTGTGGCATCAAGCCCCATATTGGGGCTCTGTGTTCAGTGGGGAGTCTTCAGGAAATTCTCTCTCCCTCTCACTCTGCCCTCCCCACTTGTGCTCTCTCACTCTCTAAAACAAATAAATCTATAAAATAAAATAAATAAAATAAAATAACATAAAATAAAATGGAATTGTGACTGATTCCATGATTCCTACTGCCCACTCTTCTATAAGTTCCTCAATAGCCTTGGTCATTTGGAAGGAATTAAGACAAAAGTAAATCTTTAGGGACCCCTACACCTTGAGCTTATAAATTCAACCTTTTCTATGTACTTTCATTTAAATTGTACTTAAGGAGCTAAGAGAAGTGTTTATTCCCCTTTCTCCTGGCCGTCTTACTGAGAGGACTAACTAGCACTCACATGTCCCCATGGGGCAAGGAAAACTAAGCAATGCATATACTCAGGACTCAGAAAAGACCAGTTGGCTATACTTTCTAGAACATAAACCAATAGGCTCTCTTGAGGGACTACAACCCAAAAGGAAAATACACCCCAAATTTGAGTCAAGAGTGTTCCCAATGACGGAGGGGGTCCAGGAGCTTCTAACACTTACACATAAGATTTGGTGTCCTGAAATGAGACCAGTCAAGAACGTGTTTTATATGTATGCATACGTATGTATGTATGTTTTATATGTATAGGAGTAGGTTTTAAAAGTAAAGAGTGAAAGTTCCAATTAAATACCACGGTCATTTAATTATTTTTATTGCCTTGATTATTTTCTAGTTGTGACTTAAAGATACTCTGAGGGGAGCCTGAGTGGCTCAGTCAGTTGAGCACCTGCCTTCAGTTCAGGTCATGATCCCAGTGTACTGGGATAGAGCCCCACACCTGGCTCTTGCTCAGTGGGGAGCCTGCTTCTCCTTCACCCTTACCTGCCGCTCCCCTTCCTTGTGCTCGCTCTCTCTCTCTCTCTGTCAAATAAATAAATAAAATCTTAAAAAAAAAAGACACTCTGTTATAACATTTATTTAACAAAGAGTGTTGTCAGTGCCTTAAGAATGAAGACAAAATCTAGGTCTTCACCCAGAGGCTCTCCATATCAAACAACAACAAAAAGCCCCATTCTAAACTAAATTAGGAAAAATAGGAGTTGAGGTTGGAATTTTAATTAACTAAAATGAATGAAAGTATTTTAATTACCTATTAGAGTTGGATGTGAAGGAGAGGAAAAGAAAAAAGATGCAGCCACATTTCCAGATTTGGTTTCAGGGTTAATCAGATAATGAAGTGAAGATCATATTGTCCTTCACCTGACCTACAGATACACTTGTTTCTAAATTGCCCTGCTCATTGTACAAGGAAATACTCTTAAAATTGTAATGGGAAAACTTGAAAAATCTTGACCAAGAAAACAAAATGAGAGAGATAAGGATCAGCAGTTTTTATATTCAATAAGTCCTAGTAATAGTTCAGAACTTTAGTAATATCTGTTCTTCTTTATGCTTGAAGTAATGTCTCCCAGCAGGTTTTCTTTTTTTTTTTTTAATTATGGGAAATGATACCACCTATCTTTAGTAGAGCTGAATATCTTTAATAGGTAACCACCTAGCCAGAAGGAAGGAGATATGGAAGAAAGGTAGAGAGGAAATAAAAAGAGATATCACTGATTAGGAGCCGTCACTTACACCCACTGATGAGCATGCAATTTTTTGCTATTATCTCTGCTCTTAGACATCCACAACCAACCTAGTGGAAACAGATTTGCTAACAAATGTGTGGTTTTAATGTGGGTGTGTAGTAATTCATATGGGCTGGGTATAAAAGGCAAATGACTGACTGCTTTCAATTAAACTATTTTCCCATTCTGTCATCAAACCCATATTAAGACCTAACAGGTACAAGATGAGGTATAAGGAAGTATGAGAAAAAATATGTTCTCTGAGATCTTAGATCGAGTCCTGTAGAGGAGACGACAGACATTTTCAATAAAGAACATTTAATAAAAGGGTGAATGGAAAGCAGCATGTAATTAACCATCAAACAAATACTGAGAGACTGTGAAGTGATATATGAGTTTAAATAGGAGGATAAATCAGTGAGATATGGGAAAGGACTTTGTAGAAATGGCTCTATTTACATTACCATGTTTTTCATGTTTTCAAGGCACCTTTGTTTATTCCCTTCTCTGTGAACACACCTAAAAAAAAAAAAAA
>RCUC01115648.1:0-25251 GCA_003697995.1 Taxidea taxus jeffersonii
CGCACGGACCCACTGTGGGAAATGATTTAGAGCTTCTGAGCTTGGGATGCTGGGAAGAGAGGAAGGTGGGTGGGAAGAAAGCAGGAGGGCAGGAGGTGTTATAGGCTGAATTGTGTCCCCCTGAAGTCATATGCTGAAGCCTTAACTCCCAGTGTGATGATACAGGGGGATGGCCTCACCAGGAACCAACGACGCTGACCCTCTGATCTTGGACTCCAGCCTCCAGAACGGAGAGGCACTGATGTCTGTGGTTTAAGCCCCCCAGCCTGTGGCACATCGTAGGGCAGCCCAAATGGACGAACACCGATGGGGCAGGTATATTTGCTTGTAGCCTACTGAGTTTGAACAACTGATCTGCAGTTCAAGAGGCAAGCTGGGGCCAGGGAAAAGTGAAGATAACCACGAGTGTGTAGATGTCCCTGAGTCGGGAATATTGGGAGGGGGGGTTGGTCAGCCTGTGAAATGGCATTGGTAACAACACGGTAAAGAATGGAAGCTGGGGAACACCAACCAGGCAAGGACAAGAAGAGGAAGGGGGTGGGTGCAGGAAGCTGAGAAGAAACATCCAGAGAGGGGAGGGGAGTCATCAGTAGGCCCCAAAGACAGCACAGGCCACAGAGGACCATGCACGGGACATCAGGTAGGAAAAGGCTGTAGAGTGCCCAATGCCATTGACAGCAAAGAACAAATGCTATTTTGGGGACAAGGTGAGTTATGGAAGCCAAGTGGCCACTTCTAGGACATGAGCAACCAAGAAAAGGTGATTTATTTGTTTTGATTTAAACAACAAATATCTGAACAAGGGCTTAGTCTCCAAGAAGCCAGGAAAGACTTCTTTGCCCTTTTCCAGAGTCTTTCCCAGGCAAGCCTCCTGGACATGGGAGACCCCTCTCTTACCCCCTCTGCCCAAGTGGCTCCCACGAGTGCCCTTCAGCTGCCCCCCAGTGAGCCAGGGCAAGATGCACACAGCTTCACAAACATCGTATCATCCAATCCTTCAGAAGAATCTCGCGAAGCTGGTTTGCATAGTGCGGTCTACAGATGAAGAAACTGGGGCCTGGACAAGGAAGTCACCTGCCAAGAGTCTCATGGATAGTAAATGGGGTGTGGGATTGGAATCCACATGGGTCAAACTCCGCTATTCTCTCCCATTGCAGAAGACCATCTCTCATTCTTGTCTTCCTTGAAAGAGCCACCAGGTACTGACCCTGCATGCTGCCCATTAGGGACAGCATAGAACATATCTACGACATGTGACTCCTGGGCAGATGTTGTAGGAATGACCCCAATTTGTTTACTCTTCTGCATATCCATGCCCTTGACCATTCCCCTCCCATACTGATTCTATGCTTGGTCACGCAACTTGCTTTGGCCAACGGGACAACAGCAAACAAGACACAGACAGAGATACACCGAGTCCTTGTGCATTGGGGTTTGTTTGCCCTCTCGTGCTGCTCTTTGGAATGTTGATGTCTCACATGAAGAAGTCTAGGCTGGCCGATCACAGAGTGGGATTAGCCATTCCTGGGAAGGTCATTTCTGATCAACCAGCCTCCCAACTATGAGACAGATGAATGTGGCTGTCTGTCCTAGACCATCCTGCCCCGCTGAGCCATTCACACCAGAAGAACCACCCTGATGACCCCCAGAATCATGATAAATGGTGTTCACTGTCTTAAGAAGCTATCAAATTTTGGGGTGCTTCATTTTGCAGCAAAGGCTGATTGATACAAGTTTTGAAAGAAAGCCCAAACTGGCTTCTCCTTCTAGCTCTGAAGAGTGAAGGAAGGTCCTGGGTCTCTGGTATCCACAGACTCCTTTGGCAATGGAAGAACCACTCTAACAGTATGACACCATCCTTGGCCTGGCATGTCCTTGTACTCCTGCTCCAGAGGGAGCAGGAAAAGGGACAGCCTTCTGTGTCCCTTCCCTCTGGAATGCACAGTGGGCCTGTCCCCAGGCAGCAGACAGCCCCTGGTGGGTGCCGGGTTATCTGGGGACAAGGTGACATGGAGTCTGCTTCTGCCATATTGTCCCCAGCCTAGTGTTTTTCCACTGATGAGAAAGGAAGGAGATCATCTCTTTAGTGAGCACTACTGCAAAGGCTTCAAGGCAGCATTTCATCAAAGGGTGCTGGAGGAGCTCCTTTGGAAGGCTCTGCAAAACCCAGCAATCTCCAGCGCCGCTTAGCAAGGAGCTTGCTGTTTCTGTTTCCAGACAAGCATAAAAATGAATGAGTACTCAAGAAGACTAACCTGATCAGTGGCACTTTGATACGGTGACAAAACTCCTCCCTCCTCCAGTCCAAACCCACTCTCCGGGGTGAACTATTATGGAAAGGAAGCATCGACTAATTAGAATCATCTCTAGAACATGGGAAAAATCAGCACCTCAAAATGCTTAAGCAAAGAGAATTCCTTGTTAGGAAGAGAGAGAACAACAACAAAATGCTAGGATGTCACTTTCCCCAAGGATATTTATAAAGGGAGGAGGAGAGAAGAATTAATTAGGACAGGAGCTTCTACCCAAGTGACACAGAAGACACAATTATTTTTGCTGCTTTTATAGACCAAGTGCCCCTCACAGGTAGGGACAGATGCCTGACGCCACCCGCCATTTTGAAAAATGACTTTTGGTCTTTGCTGGTTTTAATGAAGCTTGAAATGAAGATGGTTCTTTTGTTTACTCCCCCTGTTTGCAAAGCCTTAGCCGCCCATCAATAACACCAATGTCTGGATTATTTATTTCTCATTGCCCAACTTATGGGGCATTGAAGGATTTTATGGAGCCAAAACATGAGGCATTTCCCTTGAGGGAGTGTGCATGTGCCCCTCTGGGATGGCCAAACATGGCCCTTCAAAAATCTGGACGGAAGGACAGGACCAATGCCCCACCTGGAGCGGGCCAAAGAGCCCCAAGAGTCAGAGGCTCCACTCTTGCTGTCCCCCTGCCATTTATTAGCTGGGAGGTTTGGGCAAGTCCCTTAACCTTGAGAAAATTCAGTAAAATCAAGGGGTTAGGGACTAAAAATATTTTTCCTTTTTTTTTTTTTTAACTGTGGCAAAACCAAAAAAACCCCCATGAGATCTAGCTTAATACACTTTTTAAGAACACAGTACAGTCTTGTTAAATATAAGCATAATGCTGTACAGCATATCTGTAGAACGTTCTCATCTTGCACAAGTGAAACTCTATAGCCGACAAACAACTCAAATTGCCCCCTCCCCCCAGCCCCTGGCCACCACCATGCCACTCTGTTTCTAGGAGCCTGACTACTTTACAAATACTTTATATAAATGGATCATGTGGTATTTCTGTGGTTTATTTCATGTAGCAGGATGCCCTCAAGGTTCAAACATCCTATATTCTTATAGTAACACATGGTACCCACTGTTTGAATCTGAGTACTGACATATATCAACTCACCGAACCCTCACGGACATCCTGTGAGGGGCAGGATCATTACTATCTCTCTTTGAGGCATGGGGAGGTGAAGTCATGTGCTCAGGCTCACTTGGTGTGGACATAACAAACACAAAGTTGATTCTGGAACAATTTATACTTTTTATTTTAGGCAAATCTGTTTAATAGAGATACTGACGTCACTGAGGGTGACGGCAAAAGATGGGGGGCAGGGAGAGTAAGCAAGAGGTCGTGTCTGAAGGATTCACCTTTGCAGAGTTGGAAGTGGTCCTTCCCAGTAGGAAGCTTGGAGCCAGGGAGGTCTAGGTTTGATTCTGGCTCTAACCCTGCTCCAGGCACTTCGGAAACAAAAAATGAACAAAATCAACAAGATCCCTGCCTCCATGGAGATTACATTCTAGCAAAGAAGACAAAGAATAAACAATAAATATTTCAAATAATGTGTGGTATGTAGAAAAGGAAAGTATTCTGGAAAACACACCTGAGCAAATAGAGCAAATAAGGGGTTCGCGGATACTGGTGGGAAGGCTAGTTGGAATTTTAAGAAGAGCATCCCTGAGAAGATGATATCTGAGGAGAGTCTGGAAGAAGGTGAGGGCATCAATCATGAGGTAGAAGGATATCTAGGGAATCTTGCTCCAGGGAGAGGGGAGAGCTAGTGCAAAGGTCCTGAGTTTAGGCAAGGTTAGGATGTATAAGGGAAAACAGGGCAGCAGAAGTTGCTAAGAGAATAGATCATCTCAGTTCTCATCACAAGATTAAAGGTTTGTAACTATTGGGGCAACAGATATTAACTAAACTTACTGTGGTAATTGTAACATGTATATGTACCAAATCATACATGCTAAACTATAGGAAGTTGTAGCTTATATTTCAGTAAAACTGGAAAAGCACTAGTTTTCAAGCCTCATTTTCTCTTTTCTACAAACTTTAATGAGCAGCTCATCAATGTCTTTACTCAAGTCAATAATATAACACTCAGCAAGATGGGGCAGGGAAGAATCCTGTCATGTTCCCCACAAATTCTCTCTCTGGCTTGGTAACAGTGCTCTCATTTAGCAAATACTTATTAAGCACCTACTATGTGCCTGGCATTGTTCTAGGCCATCAGTTAACAAAACAAAGCTCCCTGCCCCCAACAACTTATAGTCAGGTACAGCCTTTCGGAAGTTGGCTACGAATCTACCTACTTGGATGATATTCAGAACCAGAGTCTCCTCTTATCCACACACACATTTCACGAGAGACCTTTGTCAAATGCCTTGTTAAAATCAGGGACACTGCGTCTAAGTATTTCTTGACCTCAGCCCAGCAGCCTTTCAGAAGAGGAGATGGCATTTGTCTGGTGTGTGTAATTTCTAGTAAACCCTGGGGTGGCTTCTGTTGGTCACTATCTTCCCTTTCCAGCATTCACGATCTATCATTTTATCAACATGGTTTAGACTCTCCTCTGTTCTGTAAATTCTGGAATTAGTTCCCTTCCCTTTTGGGGAAACAAACAAACAAACAAACAAAATCATTGACAATGTTAAGTCTTCTGGGACTTCTCTTTTTCTCTGTGACTCTGCCAAGCTCATCAAAAGCAAGTCCATCTCCTTTTTTCCCATTATCCTAGATTATCACTAACTGGTTCTGCAATCTGAACTTAGACTAATTGGGTCTTCTTGGGTAATTTCTCCATCTAGCCTGAACTCCTATTTCCTTTTACTAGTTTTGAGTCCCGCAGTTTGCAAATCTTTCCTCTTCTTTCCTTTTTATTTTTTTGGAAAGATTGCAAATTATTATATTAATGCAGCACATATTTACATAATAAAAGCATTTCTATGAGAATCTTGCCAAGTTCTTTAAAGTTAACATATATTTACAAGCCATGGGCAAAATGTACTGCAGATATCATACAAATACACTCTAAGCCCAATTTAACTCAGTTGACATTAACTTTGATCCAATGACTGAGCTAATTTGAAGTTTAAAATGATGCAGATATTAGTAAATTATCCATTTAGAAAATCCTTCTTCTTCTTCCTTTTTAAAGATTTTGTTTTTAAGTAATCTCTATGCCCAATGGGAGGCTTGAGCTCACGACCCTGAGATCAAGACTCTCATGCTCTACCGACTGAACCAGGCTAGCACCCCGAAAATCTTTCTTATTAATAGGCTTCTGTAGCCTCAACCTTGTCTTCGCCCTTAGGTGAAAGCTATCTTTCCCCGAGAATACTGTGTCCTCTGGACACTTGCGGATAAAGGCCAATTTTGCTGCTCTCCCCGACAGCAGCCCCCCCACACCACTGGCTGTCGGACCCTGCCCTTCGGGATACTCTCTCTGCCAGGGGCCTTCCCTGCCTGTCCAGTGCTCATTCTCTCATCCAGCGTCTAACCATCATCCTCAGCAAGGGCAACAGGCATGTGGACCCAAAACTCACCTGGCAGTTCACTGCTCTCAGGCCAGAAAACTTCTAACAAACTCTAATAAACGTACCATGGCCCCCCGCCCCCCCATACTTGAGGTTTTGATGATGAGGATGTTGAAGAAGAAGGGGGTGGTGGGAGAAGAAACTCTCAATTCAGCGTTTCCCACTTAGGTTTGCTCAGGGTCTCATGTCTGAGGAATAGAAAAGCTAGGAGAGGGCACCTGGGTGGCTCAGTGAGTTAAGTGCCCCGACTCTTGGTTGGAGCTGAAAAGCTCAGGTCATGATCTTAGGGTTGTGAGATCGAGCCCTGCATCAGGCTGTGTTCAGTGTGCAGTCTGCTTGGGATTCCCTCTCACCCTCTGCCTCTCCCCGCCGACCCTGCTCTCTCTACCTCTAAAATAAATGATAAGGTTTTTTAAAAAAAGATTTTATTTATTCATTTGACAGAGAGAGAGATCACAAGTAGGCAGAGAGGCAGTCAGAGATGGGGGGGAAGCAGGCTCCCCATTGAGCAGAGAGCCTGATGTGATGCGGGGCTGGATTCCAGGACCCTGAGATCATGACCTGAGCCAAAGGCAGACGCTTTAACCCAATGAGCCACCCAGGCACCCCAAATAATAAGTTTTTAAGAAAGAAGCTAGGATACCCATATACCTCTGGCTACTAGATTATATCTACATATACTTATAGGGTATTAATAGGTATTTTATGATTACTTGGACTTAAGGTGGAGTTTCCTCTCCCTCACTGCTTCTCAATTCATCCCTCATTCCAGTGACTCAATGACTCCACTGCTCACAAATTCTTTCCAGTACATGTAAGGATGGACAAAAAGAAAGACAGAAGGAGAAAGGACCCAAAGGGGAGACGGACAGAGTTGCAAAATACTTGCATAGTTTAAAAGATAACATTTTACTTTGTCTCTCACCTCCTCATGGCTAGACATTCAGAGAAGATACAGAAAGTTTGATGTAAAAATAAATTCTTCCTTAAATAAGAAGAGAATGTTCTGAGCGGCTTCTTCCTGGGGCTTTGTATTTATTACTGTTTCACAGAAATTGCCAGTCTAGAACAATCAGTTCACAGGGCTGTTAGAAAAGAACATTCACTGGGAGCATAGAAGGATCGGGATTGCTGCTGAGAGGGGGTGCGAGGGCTGTGGATGGGGCTGGTCTCCCACTCCTCAGCTCCCACCTCCCTTTTGTCTCTTTAGGGGAAAGAGGAGCAATTATTCTTGAACCTAAGTAACCTAAGTAGGGGTGCTTGTTCTCTCTGTCTCAGACACTTGGAAGATGGCTCCCTTGTGTCTGGAGGGCCAGGTATTGGGGAGTCAAGGGGGAGGAGTGCCAGGTATAAGATATCAGAGAGTCAGACAGCATCGAGATCTCACATCTGCCCTTCGCAGGTGGCTCTAGGAAAAGGGACCCACATTGCTTGCAGCTTGCCTCTCTACCTTACTAAGAGTGGTGCTGTTTCCCTCTATACGGTCTACGTTGGGATAATTAATAGTTTCCTTGAAACACGGCCGATTCAACCACATGTTATTATGTTTTGTGTTTTCTTTCCCTCATAAATCCCTGGAAGAATATATTAAAGATATTACAGTGGCTGAACACTGAGGATAGAGACAGGCAAGGAGCCCTTGGGTGTGCCTTCCTATAGGCAGGCAGGCTGCGGCTTCCTTTGTGAGCCTGTGGTTCGTCAGCCCAGGAAGGCTCAGGACTGGGGGTGCTCAGTAGTGCAGAGAGGAAGGGAGGGGCTATGGTCAAGGCTAACCAGAGACAGGCTGGACCCCAACCCCTCTGCAAGAGGAACCCCTAGGTTCCCCCCTCTCTGCCCAGTGCCATCAGGGATGGAGCAGTATTCCAGGGGGAAACTGTTCCAGGTAGGCTCCTGTTGGGGCAAAAGTGCGGTGCTCGCAGAAACAAGGAAGGAGGCGAAAGTCTACACCCTGAACAGCGAACCAAGCATGAGCCACTGCCCTCTATGGTTTAGGCCTCCCTGGCAGGAGGAAAGAATGGTTCCACGTCCTTGGAATGGCAGGAGGCGGACCCCCTGTTGATCAGACACAACAGACATTTGAGGAAAGCCTCCTTAAGTGAAAAGGCGAGCCCGAGATCATAAGGAAAGTGGAACTCAAAGGAAACAGGCAATTCGAGAAGAATAAGAAAACCTAGAGAGAGAAATAAAAAACAAACAAAACCCAAATCCCGGTAATTAATATCATCAGTGAGATCAGACATGGCATGTTGGAAGCAACGGTGCTCTGAAAAAGAATCAGAAGAGAAAGTACTCCTAGAAATTAAACATATGTCAATATTTTTAATAATAAAAAAATCCAATAGGGCATACTGGAGTATTAATAAAGCCTAGGAAATAGCCCGGGAAGCAGCACAGACTTGCAAAAGGATATGGGATAAGGAGAAAAGGGCAAAGGACTTAGAGACCAGTCTAGGTTGGCCAACATCTAACTAGCAGGGAGTTCCAGAAAGGAAGAATAGGGGCAACAGAGGAATCATCTGAAATATGAACATATTCCAGAATCAAAGAAAGGCATCTTCAGGTTGAAAATCCCCAGGGAATAGTCAACTTAAGGAGTGGACCATGAGGAAAGTCAGGCATGGCAGGAGGGAAGGAGGGAGGAGGAAAAACATAACCATCCAAGGCATGTTATTCCGAAGGATAAAGAGGAGATCTCATAAACTTCCAGAGAGAAAACAGGTCACATTAACAACCCAGAATGGCATCAGACTTTCCCAGGAGCCTGGAAGGTAGTGGAATGTTACTTTCAAAATTTGGAGGGGAAATTATTTTCAGCCGAAAATTCCATAAGCAATTAGCCACCATTCAGGCCGAGGGGAGAGATAGGCCTTTCCAGACCTGTGTGGCCCCAGAAACTTCGCTTCCCATGTACTCTTTCTCAGCTGCTGGAGGATGTGCTCCCCCCAGATGAAGGACTAAGCTGAAAAAGAGAAAGCCATGGGGTCCAAGAAAAACAAGGACCTAAGGCACAGAGGCACGGTGGAGGGAAGTCCCTAGATGATGTCTGGAGAGTGACGGGTCTAGACTGGAGAAGAAGGAGGAAGGACTCAGGAGGTGGAGGGCAGGGCTGAAGCCGCACATTCTCCGAGGCTGGAGAGCATTTGGCGAATGGCACTGGGAGGCATCTGCTAGGTCTACGGGGTGTCTGGGAAAAAAAACATACAACAGGTACGTAGTCGACTAAGCAATCTTTTGGAGGGAGCGGTGAACTCTGAGAAAAACAGAAAGTCATATGAGAAACGAGGCGTTAATTCCGGCCCAAGAGCTGGTTCTCTAGGGAATCATCCTGAAATCATCACAGCACTGGAAACACTGCCCACAGATTATGTCCTGCTTTATATGTAAGTCTACTGGGAAGAAGGGGCGGAGAAGTGAGCGTGGGTGGTATGAGGGGTCAAACCTCCCTAACGGGAAGTCAGTAGGCAATGTTTTAAAACCTGTCCATCAGGGGGCGCCTAGGTGGCTCAGTGGGTTAAAGCCTCTGCCTTCTGCTCAGGTCCTGATCCCAGGGTCCAGGGACTGAGCCCCGCAGCCCCGCATAGGGCTCTCTGCTCGGCAGTCTGCCTCCCCCTCTCTCTGTGCCTGCTTCTCTGCCTACTTGTGATTTCTGTCTGTCAAATAAATAAATAAAATCTTTTAAAAAAAAACCACCTGTCCATCAGGAAATGCAGGATAAGCATCTAATGTATGGAGATCAATACCAGAAGAAAGAGCTAAAAGATTTTTAAAGAGGTTGCTCCGAGGAATGAGGCTGGGGTGCTGCAGAGGGGCTGAGAAGGGTACCGCTGTTGGCTTTTAATTGTTTCTGCAATACTTTGATAAAATAAAAGTTCATTTAAGAAAATGGTGCAGTTCCTTGACATTTTTATAGAAAAAAAGCTTTTAATAGGGAAAATGCAGTGACAAAGCAATTCAAAATGGGGGAGATTAAGGTGGAGGAGGACAAAGGGGAAATAGGACAAAATTCTCAGTGTGAAATGATTTGAATTCAGAAACCACAAATGTGATTTTCCTGCTGCTGGAAACTTCCAAGCACAGCACTCCGGTAATGCTGTGCTCCTTTTCCCCACACCTGGAGCACAAGGACATTCCGTGTACCTCAGGGAGGGGTTTGACCACGGAGAAGTTTTCCCAAACTCACTGTCACTCCCACCACATCTGTTCTCGGCCCAAGGAGAGGCCTCCAATTAGGAAATATGTCTGCTGAGACTTGCCTCCAGCGGTGAGCTGGAATGTTCAGGAATAGTCTGGAATGTTTGCTTTCGAGGCGGGAGAAGCTAAGAACTCTAGGAAACCCACAGGGTGTAGGGAGCAGGGTGAGATGCATCTGATGACAGCTGTCACAAACCGTGACCTCAGAGTTTAGAAGACAAACAGGGGAGAACAGGCATGGGTCACTCAGTAGTTCAGCCCAGCTGATGGATCTGGTGGTGCAAGTCAGTCAGCAAGGGGAAGCTGGGCACAGAGGGTGCAAGGGATATTCCACTGAACCAAGAGCTCCCCTCCTTAGGGCGGGAGACATAAAAAGGCAACGTGTTCCCACCAGATTAGGAAAGTGTTAAATTATACTGTTGTTTACTCTTTCACTTCCAAGGCCTGGGAGTGGGGTGGAGTATTTATTTTTACTCTCTGTCTCTGATGTATTTAGAGACCCTAATGAGGGCAGAGAGTAAACAAACATTTGATTGAAAACAGAAATGTCAATATTCACCCTCTACCTAGTGTGGATACAGGAGAAGGCAATTTTAGTAAGATTGAAACAATTAGACTCGAAGACTGCTGCACGCCAACCACAGGAAAATGGAACCCTATTGCTCCGTGTGCAGAAGAAAATAAACCACGGCTGGTCGGCGGTTTCTTATGATTGCACTGAATGCTCAGCTGTTCCATGCACTGAAGCTGAGGACCGTACTGAGGTTATGTAAGAGACACACATGCTCCAGTCACTGGTAAAGTGCCAGGAAGAATGTAACTTGCCCTCAAACGGCTCAGAAAAATATTACGTATGGCTGTTAAAAAGTACACACGGGTACGTGTCTATAGAACTCTGTCCTCTCCATATGCATGTATCTCTCCAGCAAAAGAGATATATCGATAAAGCAAATTGGGCCAAATGTTAACAAATTGGGTAAGACCTAGAGGGGGCTACTATTCTTGTTCTTGAAGCGTCTCTGTAAATTTGAAGTTATTTTCAGATAACGAGCTGAAAATCATATAAAATAGGACGGATAGTATCCCAAGTGAAACCGTTAGGAAGATGACCGATGGCTTTGCAAATATTCCAAAAGCATCTTGGCCGAGTGCCAGACACCAGACGCTAACTCTAACAAGCTGCCTGAGCTAAAATCCTTGTCTTTTGGAATAGCTCTGGGATTCTTAGCAGCAAAGGCGGCAAAGCAGTCTTACAATGTTTAAGGTGGAAGAAAACTAGTCTTCCAGGCTTTGTTTGACGCCATAATGGCCCAAATTCAAGGCTGAAGGACCAGCTGCACAACACAGCTTCCGTTTAAAGCAAAGGGACCATCCACCATCTGACCGACGTCAAGATAATTCCACAAGGCGGGGGGAGGGTCTCCAAAAGTTTGGACGCCACTGGGTAAGTCTGCAGCAGGCACTGAGGTCAGCATGTATTACAATAATTCGTAACTGCACACCAGTGGAAATGCATTACCAAAAACCCAGGTTTCTGGAGCCACGCAGGACCCCAAGACATTGCAGCTAGAAAAGACGATGCCCATAGTTATCCCTTATCGCTGAACATATGAGTGGCTAACTTTCACATCGAATTTAACTTTGTTTTAAAAATTCAGGATGGGGGCATCTGGGTGGCTCAGTCAGTTAAAGCATCTGCCTTCGGCTCAGGTCATGATCCCAGCATCCTGGGATTGAGATCCATGTTGGGCTCCCTGCTCAGTGAGGAGCCTGCTTCTCCCTTTCCCTCTGCCCTGCCCCCCCCCCCCGTATGTGTGTGCACGCTCTCTCAAATAAATAAATAAAATCTTTTAAAAAATTCAGGATGTAGGTTGCTCTGCGTCTAAATGACTACGAAGGTCCTTTCTCAACATGGGAGGTGGTTACAACAGTGTGGGCCTCGTGTAAATTTGTGCGTCTGTTTTATGAAGTTTTCTGCATTTGTGTTGGATATTTAACAATAAAATGTTTAAAATTAGAGAGAGATAGAAAGCATTAACTTATTTGGGCATTTTATTTTATTTTTTAAATTTTTATTTTATTTTTTTAAAGATTTTATTTATTTATTTGACAGATTACAAGTAGGCCGAGAGGCAGGCAGAGAGAGAGAGGAAGGGAAGCAGGCTCCCTGCCGAGCAGAAAGCCTGATGCGGGGCTGGATCCCAGGACCCTGGGATCATGACTGAGCCGAAGGCAGAGGCTTTAACCCACTGAGCCACCCAGGCGCCCTGGGCATTTTTTTTTAATAGTTTTGTCCCAACCATAAGAGACTCTTAATCTCACAAAACAAACTGAGGGGGGCCAGGGGCAGGGGGGTAGGGTGAGGGTGGTGGGGTTGTGGACATTGGGGAAGGTATGTGCTATGGTGAGTGCTGTGAAGTGTGTAAACCTGGAGATTCAGAGACCTGTACCCCTGGGGCTAATAATATATTATATGTTAATTTTTTTAAAAAGTTGCGTCCCATTTGGATGTCCTCTCTCCCATCTAATGATGTCTGGAGGTTATAGAAATAGAAGCAAAGCCTTGCCAACTGATATTCAAGAAAAACAGTTAAAGTGTACATATTACCAGGAAATAGTGTATTGGCCTAAAATTCATATTGGGGTATGGATGACTGGTAGTTGGGTATTTTTCTGGAGAGCAAGGCTTTTTGGGGAGAATGAAGAAAGGATGGGTATGGGTGAGGAAGGTGCTGGCGTTGGAGTGGGACCTGCAAGGGTCATTTGGCCCCTGGGAGAAGCTGGAGCCCCCGCTTGAATGGACAGACAGCTGTGGTTCTCATCACTGTAAAGGCTCAGACATACAGCCCTTCTCTTGGGCTGCCAAGGTGAAAGACTCTCGCTTTCCCACTTGCACTCCAGCTTTGGGTAAAAGGAGAGCATTGCTTCATCAACTGCAAACTCTCCTCCATATCCTTGGAAGACTCGCCTATAAGAAGCCAACAGACCAGACACTGCTGTTCAAAGATCCCATGGCCAGCAGTGGGGGCCTGGGGGTCTATCCCAGTTTGGCCTCAGGGAAGTGGCTGGACTAGGAGATCTCCAGGCTTTTTCCAGTTTGGAGTCCTCTCATAACTCCATAAACAATCGATTATACAGATATCCAAGAGGGGTGTAAATTGTCATCAAAGGTGAAAATAGCTCTTTGTATAGGCAGAAGGGTAGCACAGTTAGGCACGTGGGCTCTGGAGACAGAGGGTTCTGGGTTGGAACTGTGGCTCCACCATGACCTCGAGCAAGCCATCCTGCGTCTTTTACCTTCACTTTCCCCCTCTGCAAAATGTAAATGAAACTGATGAGGATTACAGGAGATCATGCAAGCAGAGAGTCCATGCTTGGTATGGATAACTGGGATTGGTGCTACTTACATTAACTGGTTGGTACTTGGAGCATTTTATTTTCCCCTTGCATAATTAATCCTCTCTTTTGCTTGATGCCAGAGATGCAGTCTTGCTACACTGTAGCAAGGCCCGGGCTGAAAGTGTGTCAGCCCAGTACATTTTCCTGGGACCAGCTGCGGGGCCCAGAGACTTGCCATCAGGTGGCCCATTAATGGTCTTGCCGAGGATACAGAGCCCTCCTCTCACACTTCAGCTGGACACCCTGAACTTTTCCAAGTCTCATGGACACTGCTTCTCAACAACAGATTTTCTTTTCACTATTTGCAGTGTCTATATGAGCAGCGCACACAACCCTTGGAACTGCAGGGAGAAAGAGGCCCTCTGTGAATGGAGAGGACAGGTGACTCATTAGCTGCAGGATGTGGCCTGTGTTGCTTGTGGCACTTGTCTCTTTAAGGAAGGGTGGGAGCCCTCCACGGCTTCACTTGCCCACTTCCACCCCATGACCTCTAAGACCAGCAGGCCAGATTTCTGGATGGCGAAAAAGAACAGCTGGCTGGGGACAGGCGGAGGCTGGCTGGTCACACGACTGGGTCTGTGTAATTAGTCCTCTACGGTCTATAAAATACCCTCACAAATGTCAGCCCAGTCGCTGTCACCACCACCCTATGAGGAAGGCAAGGAAACTGCTGTATTTCTATCATGACTTCAGAGATAGGGAAAGTGAGGCCCAGAACCCAGTGGCTTGCCTGACATCCCTCCACGAGTCAGGTTACACTGCGATCTACGACCAAGTCCTCACTCCCCTTCTCCTGGTGACTGGTTCTTAGTGAGGGTCGGATGGCCAACACGATCCATTAGAGAGCCGAAATGTATTAAAACTTCGGATTCTAGTTACTTTTTCTTCTTCTTCTTTGTTAATTAATACTTTACTTTTTTTAAGCACAGTTTTAGTTATTCTGGTTATTTTTAGCTCACCCTTTTAACATTTTAAATCTTGGATCTGTTTCATAATACTCCCAATATGTTACGAATTGTAACTGCAATTACAGAACAGTGTATTAAATACACACAGGCTGGGGTACCAGCTCCCGATATTTTAACCAATATAGGCGTACAGTGGAAACAGCCTGGAGATCTCTTCTCTAAGGGGGAGTCTTCCTACTACTGACCATTAACAGATTGTTCTGCTCCTTTCTCTTCCGTAAACTGCTACTGGTGACTTTGGTCAGGAAATTTTACTGATGTGTCGTTTTTCAGGTTGCACCTCAGCCTGGCAAAGCCATAGTACCTTGGTTTTAATAAAGACTCATAGAAGGTGTTTTCTCCTATGGAGTTGAGGGCTGCTACCAATCATCCTTCTTTGTAAGAGGATTCCAGGGACATGCAAACATGCTTGTTTCCAGCTCACACAGCAGAGGCACCCCAGTTTCAGCATCATCTGTCACCACTTACAGACAGCAAAGGTTCAAACAAGTAAAGGGGTAACTGGCCGGGGGCACATTGGCTCTTAAACCATAACAAGCCCAAACTGCTTCTTACAGTTTGTCACATGGCTGCCATTTTGTGGCACTGAAGAGCATGGAGTGTCCTGTGCATAGGATCTGGGGAGTTTAAAGAAGGATCTGTTCACTGCTCTATTCCCAGCAGTGCCTACAACCCAGGGTAACACAATCGTGGTCTCCTGACCAACCAGATGAATGGTGGATAGACTACCTTTCAGTCTCTTTTCCTAGCTCACCAAAGATACCCCCAACATGACAGTCAAGAAAATGGGGGTGAAATGCAAAATGAATGGAAATGGGAGAGATCAATAAGCAAATGACATTTCTGGATGGCAGAAGAGGGGTGATCCTGGAATGGGCAGATGGGAGGAAATAGTGACCAATATGTCTACAGAAAAGGATATGGATGCAAGGGGAGCCTATGTGTCTGGGATATAACCTGGGCAGGCTTGGGAGCTGGAGACACTACAGATGACAAGGGCAATCTGATGGAGGGGGGGTGCTATTTGAAAGTCTGATGGTTTATTTTCTAGGTAAATGAACTGGAAGGGTCCCCAGACTAGGAGACAGGAGGCCTGGTGGAGGGACAGGGTGACAGGCATTGCTAAAAACCATGGGATGCATTGAAGGAGTCCACACTAAAAGGCACAATGCTCTTGGCCCCCATCCTCCATCTGCAATTAGACCTGGCAGGAAAGGGGAGGATTAGTCTCCTAAACAAAACAAAATGGACAGCCTCAGGAAAAGGCCTCCCCATGCTGATAACTGAAAGTTCTCCAGAACTTCCAAGCTGCTTGTGCTTCTTAAGAATTTTTTGTTTCTTTTCAAAGTAATATATACACAGTTGAAGCCCCTAAATACCAGCGCCTTGCCCTGTCTCTAGCCACTCCTGCTGGAAGCAACCACTCTACTCTTCTAACGGTTTCTTCTTGTCTTACTCTGTATCTACAGAAAATGTGCTCACAAGAGTACTGAGTATCTCTTCATTTATCGATTCCAGAGATCACCTGCATCTTCAAACAGGAAAGGAGGGCTTGGCCCTCGTACCCCTGCGCCCCACTCTCCAGGGCTATGTCGCAGCTCCCAGGGAAGGGACTGTGGTGACAGGAAGCTGATGTCAGCGTCGAGTATCCAAATCTATTGAGTTCCTGAGTCAGATACCAAGTTCAGAAAGTGAGGGGCACCCCGTGATCCATATTTATGTGGTTTCTGGGTCCTGGATATAAGCAGCAGGAGTTCAGAGAGTGAGGAAGAGCTCTCCCAAGAGGTATCCAAATATATTGCCTTCCAGTGGATGGAGAGTGAGGGTCTGGAGAGTGAGGGCCACCTGGAATGTGTACAGCAGAACCAAGGAATACTGACTGCCTGTTTTTCCCAAAAACGTGTATTGACGACATTCTTGCTGATCAGTTTTAGACACTGGCGTTTACACTTCCTCTCATGTGTAAGTTTTTGCTTGTCCTAAAATAAATGATTGCCTCATGGCTTGTACCTGCTGCACCCTATAATCAAAACCATTGATATTTCTGCAGAGAAATACAGGACTAATCATACTAATTTGGCTAAATAAAGAGTATAATAAATAGCCACATGCCAGTTCTGGTCAGATTTTGATGCCAGATGACTGTACTGCAAACTCTGGGGGGTGAGGGGACCTTTCCATTTTCAGAGTATTTGGGTTTCAGAGATGCAGACCCTAATACTAAAGCAGTACTCTTATCCCTATTTGACAGATGGGGAAACTGAGGCATAAAAATTATGGAACTTGTCCAAAAATCACACAGCTAGTCCGTGATGAGGTCAGGAGGTGACCCCAGGCAGTCCGGCCTCACATCTAGGCTCTTAACTCCCCTGCCCCATGGCTTCCTTGTACACGGCTTATAGTTTGGGATTGGGCCTGGGGGAGGCACCAATTACATTTTCACCATCCGAGCAGGTGAGGAACCCGGCATTCACAGCCCAGCAGAACCCTGCTGCCAGGTAAGACAGCTGGGAGACATCTGTGCTTCCTGTCCATGAGGGGAAGGGTGGGGTGGCTTGTTAGAAGGCCAAGGCTTGCAGTAACATACAGCTGACAATAAACCAGAAAGACCTTGGGGTACACAGCACCTTGCAGAGGGCTGAGCCTGCTCTGAATTCCCCGGGAAGGCTGGGATGAGGAGGGATACTGAAAGTCCCAGGGGTAGTCAAGTAAACCAGTCTCAGTCCCACGTGAGACCGATGACTATGAACATAAGAGGCAAGAAGAGCTGCGTATTGAACACGGGCTCTACACCGGATCCATACTAGGCACTTCATGAGCACTACCGCTGTTTACCCATTCCATAGCCTTTTGAGGGAGGGACCATGATTCACAGAGGAGGACGCTGAGGCCCAGCTCACACAGTTCACAGTTCATGAAAAGCAGAACCCAAACGGAAGAAGGACTTGGTAAGAGGAAAACACAGGGGTGCCTGGATGGTGTAGTCGGTTCAGCATCTGGCCCTCGATTTCAGCTCAGATCATGATCTCAGGGTTGTGAGCTCGAGCCCTGCATCAGGTTCCGTGGTCAGTGAGGAGTCTGCTTAAGACTCTCTCTCCCTCTCCCTTTGCCCTTCCCCTCACCCCCTGCCACCAGTAAATAAATCTTAAAAAAAAAAAAAAGGGAGGGAAAATACGGGGTTTAGAAGCTGTAATCCTCAGGAGGACCACGAGAGGTTGTGAACAGCACTGCTCTCTATAGGAAAAACACATGAACTCTCCTGGCGAAGATATTCATGGCTTATACAATGAGAGCTATTTTCTATGAAGATACTTTCCAAATTATGTCTTCACGGGATAAGGCCTTTGACAGAGTCAATGAAAAGAGAATTTAAATACTAGATAAGCAGACTTCTTTGCTTTTTCACAAGGGAAGATGAGCAAATACATAGCTTCTGATTTCCAACCTGGAGAAGGCATCAACACCTTTGACAGGCTGAGCCCTCCAACAGCAGAGCTGAAAACACAGCCACTGTCCACACAGAGACAAGGCTCCTGGAGGCCAATGCACAGGAGAGGGAAGATGTTACCGTGCAATTTTACGGTAATGTAGTGCATTGAGCAAACAGCAATAAACCCCCACAAATGCACATTCCCTGAGAAGGTCCACACCACTGCCGGCTTCCCCACATTCAGTGTTGACCAAAATTGCAGACTTCAGTGCAAATGATCAAAATGCACTTCCCAGAGTAAAGCTATTTCCGCTAGAGGGGAAAACATGAAAACTTCCTTTCAGAATGGGCCAGAGACAGAATGTTGTTTACATTCCGAGCAAAATCACAAGCACTTAACAGCTGATGTTACAAGGGCCTTACAAGGACCTTCTCTGGAAAGAAGGGATTAAAAAGAAAACCGAGTTATTATAAACTGCCGAGGCTGGGGTCCAGCGAGGTTTTCAAAAACATTCCCACGCGAAGCTCCCCCGGAAAGGAGCTCAGGGGTCTGAGGAGGAGGTCAGGAGAAGGGTCTGTGTCACTAAGGCCACTCCAAATGACCCGCTCAAAGCTAGCAGCTGCAACCCCACTTTACAGATCAGGAAAAGGAGGCTCTGCGAGGTGACATCACTCGGTTCACACCAAGTACAGGAAGTGGAAGCAGAAATGACACCAGGGTCTGTCTCCACAATGGGGGCTAGGACCAGTGGGATTGGCTGGGGGGGGTTTCAGCCTTCCCCATTCCACCCCTCAACCTGAGCTGGGATTCCATTTTATCTGCCTTGTTGATCAAGACAGATAAAATGGGGGGAAAGGTTCCTATTTTGCAAACATCGTCATCAACAGCAAAGACAATGACTTTGCAAACCACTGCCACATGCCCACAGCATGCCTTGGTTTGTGACTAGAAGAGGTTTTTTTTTGTTGTTTTTTTTAACCTTCTTTCCCTCTCCCTGGCACGGGGGTGTGGGGTGCAGCCCGTGGTGACTGTGGAAGAGTGGGAAATGTTATACATACCTAACACGTGATTTGGCAGTGGAAGATAACATCTGAGTCATAAAGCAGCCCTACATCAAAACAGTAAATCAAAAGCAAACAATGTGGGAAAACAAATTCCTGTATTCTTACAGAGCCCGTGTTGGGAGGATTCCCATCCCAGGGCTTTTAAACTCATAAATCAACAAATCCACCCCTTCTAGAAGAAGCAAGAACCAACATTTCTCGCCTCTGCAGGGGGCAAGGGAGATGAGGACAGCGCGTGCTGGGCCCGGTAAGTCCAGGGGCCCTGGAGACAGTGGGGGGCTGCCTGTCCTGGGACCCTGCTTGCAAACAGCATTTTATCACAGACTGAATACAGGGCAGCGAACACTGTGAAGATTCACAGGGCTGTCCTACTGAGACTTCAGAGACATCTTCAAGTACAGGGCTTCTCAATCCAGGTTCCTAGGAGCCCTGAGGTGCCTCAGAAGTATATTAGGGATCACCCCAGGGCCATCTGTCACTCCTCCTTCCACCAGAACAGTTGTGTGTGTGTGTGTTTTATTTTTATTTTATTTTTTTTTACAGAGGGCTCTAAGCAAGGTTTGGGTAAAAAATGAGGTTTTCTAGTCCACTTTTGTCACATCCTAGATGAAGCGACTGAGGCCCAGAGAGGGAGAGTGAGTTGTGCACTGTCACACAGTTGGTTGGGGGCCACGCTCCGGCCTGCCTGCTCATCACTCTGTCTCTTTCGCCACCCCAGTTGCAGTAAGGGTTCTGCTTCAAAACTGCCAAATAAATGTGAAGGCCCCGTAGTCTCACCATTAGAGTATGAAGGCACATCAGGCCCACTCAGGGGGTCTCCCAGACTGCTCTGGAAAAACCAGGAGGGATTTTAAAAGCCTATAAGTCACCAGCTGTGATGACGGCACTTCCGAACTCCCGAGTTCCAACCCTGTGGGCTGAGGTGGGCAACAGCCGGTGAAAATCATTAAGTACAGAACACGTGCCGACATCCGTTAGGAAAATGCTGTGGGCCGGAAAGCATGAAAAATGCTCTGGGAGACTTGTGGCTAAATGGGGCAGATGGGTCACCACGTTTACCTCGACTGTTTTCTGAAGTCCCACTACAATGACAGCAAATCTAAGTCTGAAAAGCATGAACTACATGAACAACAGGAATGAGACAGGAGAGGAGAGGAGATCTCAGAGGTCAACAAAATTTTGGATGCTCCAGGGGAGCAACTGGACAAACAGCAAAGGACTTTGTAAACCCCAGGTGGGGGTGGGCCCAGGCTGATTTGAGCCCCAAGGACCCAGGGAGGCCTCCGCCCAGGAGTTGAGGGGTTGGGAAGCAAACCACAGGGAGCTTGCTGGAAAGTTCCCGTAACCTCATACCTTCACACCCTCTGCATCACCGCGGCAAAAAGTGGCGGGAATCAGAGCTGTGTAAGAAAGGACATGTCATCATAGTACACTAGCAGCCTCAGCTGTGATACCTACATGGGCATAAGGATTACGAGCCCCCAGTACCTACTTAGTGGAAAATTGCCATGCAACTATCTTGGAGGGATGGAAGGAAGAGAAGTGGTGTGTGTGGAGGAAATATCAAGGAAGTGAACTTTCATTTCTCATGGCAGGACGTTACTACATAATTTAACTTTTTTTTTTCTTTTAGATTTTATTCATTCATTTGACACAGAGAGAGAGAGAGAGAGAAAGAGAGAGCGCACACAAGCAGGGGGAGTGGCAGGCAGAGGGAGAGGGAGAAGCAGGCTTCCTGCTGAGGAGGGGGAGCCTGAGGTGGAGCTCGATTCCAGGACCCTGGGGTTATGACCCAAGCTGAAGGTAGTCACTTAACCAACTGAACCACCCAGGCCCCCCTAATTAAAACTTCTAAAAAATCGAGAAATGGCAGAAAAAGCCAGTTATTTTATTTTTTAAAATTTGTTTCTGTAAAGATTTTATTTATTTATTTATTTATTTATTTATTTAGAAAGATTTTATTTGTCAGAGAGAGAGACCAAGCAGGGGGAGCAGCAGGAAGAGGCAGAGAGAGAAGCAGACTCCTGGGATCATGACCTGAGCTGAAGGCAGACGTTTAACTGACTGAGTCACCCAGGTGTCCCTGAAAATTTTTATTTGAGAGAGTGAGCACACATGAACAGGCACGGGAGCGGGAGAGGGAGGATGGAGGGCAAAGGGAGAGAATATCACTCAAGCAGACTCGCTGCTGAGCTTGGAGCCCAGTGCAGGGAGGGAGTGTGGGGGGGGTGGGTGCTTGACCTCAGGACCCTGAGATCATGACCTGAGCGGAAACCAAGAGTTGGATGCTTAACTGGCTGAGCCACCCAGACTCCCCAAAGCCAGTTATTTTAAATTACAGTAGTAATGATCAAAAATCAATAGTGAAAAGTGTTTTGGAAGTATCTGCCTCTGGGAGTGGAAATGGAGGGAAAGGAGGGGACTGCTGATTTTTCTTACAAGACTTACAATATGGTTTGATCTTTGAAAATTGTGTACATGTATGATTTTGATAAAAATAAAAGTTTGCAATGCTGGTGCACAGACTTGTTAACCAAAGAAGAGTTTTTACTGACAACACAAATTGGGTATCACCCGCCCCCTGCCCCCAGCAACCATCTCTGAACTGGCTCCCTGCCTCCAGGGCCAACCTTCTAGCATTTTCAGCACATGCCAGAGTCATCTTCCAGCAGCTCTCTGATCACACCGCCCTCTGCTCCAGACCCATGTGCTGGAAGATGAAACCCACAGCCTGGGCCTACCAGCCCATCCACCCCTCCCAAGCCTGGGGTTCTCTGCCCAGGCCCAGGCTGCTCCTCCTCTGGGGCCTCCGGAGCCCCTCCACCCCGCCCCCGCCTGGGTGCTGGACAAAGGCCTTCTTTGTCCAGGAAGCACACTCCACTCAGCACACTGCCTGCTCTGCATTTCCCTTCCCTCTTCTCATCACTTGGGTCTCAGCTCGAAGGTGAGCTCTAGTCCTCCCTAGCGGCTCCCCTAGAGTAGTGGTCTGGGCCACACTGCCCTGTCTGGTTCTTGCACAGCGGACTCTCAAGCAGTGCAGGGGTGGGGGGCACCCCATGCAGTAGAAAACCTGCACGTAACTTCTGCCTCCCCCAAACCTAACTATGGAGAGCCTACTGTTGACCGACTGGAAGCCTTACTGATAACGTAAACAGCTGACGGACACTTATTTTGTACGCTGCATGTATTAGATACTGCATTCTTACAATCGTGTGAGTTAGAGAAAGGAAAAGATTATTGAGAAAATCATATGTGGGGCGCCTGAGGGGTTCAGTCGGTTAAGCATCTGCCTTGAGCTCAGGTCATGATCCCATGGTCCTGGGACTGAGCCCCGCATCAGGCTCTCTGCTCAGCGGAGAGCCTGCTTCTCCTGCCTTTGCCTACTGCTCCCCTCTGCTTGTGCTCACATTCTTGCTCTCAAATAAAACTGAAAAAAAAAAAGAAAAAAGAGAGAGAGAGAGAAAATCCTGAGGAAGAGGAAATACACTTATAGGATTGTACTGCATTTTTTGATTGTACTGTCTAAGCAGATCTGTGCAGTTTAAACCTGTGTTACTCTATGTCTCACCACCTGGGTTGTCTTACTTACTGTCTTCTACCTTCTCCACAGGGCAGGGGCCTGTCACGTTCACTGTATCTGAGAGCTGTGTCTGGGCCTAGGGGGTACTCCATAAATATCTGCTGATGAGTGAGTGAATGAATGGACAGGCAAATGAATGACGGACTTCCAAAGATGCACACTCTGGCCCTCCGCAGACATAGCAGCCACCATGCTCCTTTTCTGCCCACTCCACGGAGAAATTCGCTCCCGCTGCTCTTCTCTCCTGTCGAAGTTGCTCATGACCTTGGACGTGTCACATGCCCCCGCTATGCTCACTCACACTCCCCCTCTCTGCATGAGTGTTTGTTGGGGCGGTCGCTTCTTCTGGAAACGCCATGAGGCCCCACCCTCTGGCTTCTTTTTCCTCACTGCCCAGCCTCCAACCTGACCTCTCTCCTTTGTTCACCCTACTCCTGGGTTGTCTTGTCCAAACACACAACTTGAAATACTGGCTCACTGCACCTTTTCCGCAGTTCTGAAATCCAAAAGCTCTAAAATCAAGTTTTGTTTTGTTTTTTTAAAGATTTTATTTATTTATTTGACAGACAGAGATCACAAGCAGGCAGAGAGGAGAGGCAGAGAGAGAGGGGGAAGTAGGCTCCCTGCCGAGCAGAGAGCCCAATGCGGGGCTCGATCCCAGGACCCTGGGATCATGACCTGAGCCGAAGGCTGAGGCTTTAACCCACTGAGCCACCTAGGCGCCCCTAAAATCAAGTTTTTAACAAAACTTTGGTGCCAAAACTTACTTCCTGATAACACCGGGTCCTGCGTGGTGTGAGGCTATATCTAGTCTTTATTCATCTCCTGAAGTACAATTTGCTGAAGAAATACCTGTGTGCTTTATTCTGGGGTGATGCCCAGACCTCACTGGGAATGTTAATTGATTATCTTTTGAAAACCTGAATAATGCTGAATTCTGGAAACCCATTTGCCCCCAAGGGCATCACACAGGACCTGCACCTCCAACCCCTGCTTTTGATAAAAACACTGCTGGGGCACAGGCATGCTCCCCCAGCCCCTGCCTGCTTGACTTCTCCACTGAAGGGTCTCCAAGACGAAGCTTGCAATTTGTGCTCGACACGTCCAAAACAGAACTCCTGACTTCTCCACTTCTCTTAACCTGCCTCAGTTATACCACGATCGTTCACCCCAGTTGCTTGGACCTAGAAACTAAGAATCCATCTTGACACCTGCCACCTCCCTCCCCCCCCACCCCGTCCCATCCCACCTTTAATCCCTCATGAAGTAGGGTCAGCTCCATCTTCACAAGCTGTCCTGGATGTGCCCACTGCTAGTCACACTCACGGCCACCCCCACTGCAAGCCCCGCTTCCCAGCTTCCTTCCTTCGTGGTTTATTCCACTAGAGCCAGTGCTCCACAGAACAGAGCTTTTAGAAACAAAAATCAGATCAAGTCACTCCCCTGATTAAAACACTCTAATGACTTCTTTCAACACCAGAATGAAATCCTAACTCTTTGTGTAACCTACAAAGCCCCATGTGGCTTGCTCCTGCCTCCCACTCTGACCTTACCTGCAATCATATTCTGCCTTACTCAGTTTCCTCCAGCCTTGGCAGCTGCCCTCCCTTCCTGCCCCAGGACCTTTGCACTTGCCAATCCCTCGCCCCCAGACTCTCTGACTCTCAGTTGGTTTTCTCCTCACATCATTCGTGCTCTGGTCAAATACCACCTCCTGAGAGAGGCCTCCTGTGCCACTCACAGTCCATTGCTTACTCCCTATTTCCTTGCTGCATTATCTTTAGTTTACTGACTCACCTAGTAGACTACAAGTTCCATAAAGATAGGGAGTTTTATAGTTTTGTTAACCACGGAATCCTCCAGAGACACCTGGCTGGTTCAGTTGATAGAGTATGAAACTATTGATCTTGAGGTTATGAGTTCGAGCCCCATGTTGGGTGCAGAGATTACTTAAAAATCTTAAAAACAGGGGCACCTGGATGGCTCAGTGGGTTAAAACCTCTGCCTTCGGCTCAGGTCATGATCCCAGGGTCCTGGGATCGAGCCCCGCATTGGGCTCTCTGCTCGGCAGGGAGCCTACTTCCCCCTCTCTCTCTGCCTCTCCTCTCTGCCTACTTGTGATCTCTCTGTCAAATAAATAAATTTTTAAAAATCTTAAAAAAAAATCTTAGAAACAACTCACAAAAATCCAAAACCCCTGAGTCCCCTGTATTTAGGGTAGAGCCTGACACATACCACATGATCAATAAGTCCCTGATGACTAAAAGAATGAACAGATGTATTCATTGTATACAACTGGAAAATATAAGATAGTGAAGAAAATCATATATCCATATAGATATATACCCTAGATATAAACATATATACAAATAAGAGTGTGTGCCTAATAAGAAAAATAATAAACATAATTTGTAATGCTCTCTCTCCACATAGTTTTAACTTGAGTAGAGTTTACACACTAGACACATTAATTGCAGGTGGCAAAGTTCCACATCTTGCTAGGGATTTGAATTTTATACGAATGGATTTGTTAAAACTACGAGATTGTATAAGGTTTGTATATTTCACTGTATATAAATGTTTCTTCAAATAAAAAAAGTACAAACAAATACTCAATACTAATTAATGATTCACATGCTGAAATATTTATGGGATTGTTTCAGTATTTACTGATGTCTGCAACTTGAAATTCATCAAAAAAACCAAAATGGCTTATTGGAGGGATAGAAGGAAGACAGGTAGTTGGACACATATCACTCATATATATATATATATATATAT
>RCUC01115650.1:0-23266 GCA_003697995.1 Taxidea taxus jeffersonii
GAGCAGCCTCGTCCAAATGCAGGAGACATGGGGAGGATGCAGTCATGGTCTCACAATGGCTAAGCCCAGCCTGGTAGGTTCTCTGAGTCTAGATACAGATACCAAGAGTCACACATCCAATCAAGAGATAACAGGTACCAGATGCAGACAGCACCAATGGTAATATGGCATGTCTCTGACCCTAAGTGTGGCATGATGAGTACTATGGTCAAGGTATGCACAGAGCAGACCCCTACTTGGGTGGAAGGGGTGTGAGAGGCCCTCTGGAGGAGGTGACAACTGAGCTGAGAGTCTTGTCAGAGGCACAGGCTGTGCGCAGATGAAGGGGGTGGACGAGGAACACAGGAAGAAGAGGGAATGCCAGGGAGGGAAGAGAGACAGCATAAACACATGGATGGGCTAGAGAGACTGGCCCCCCAGGAGAGTACCAGTTCTTTGGGAGGACACAAGCATGGGGTGCAAGTGGTGGGTTTGGACAAGCATGTCCAATGAGTATGCAGCATGAGAGGCACACAAGGAAGGGAGTTTCTGGAAGATTCTGACTTTAGGGATGAATGGGAAAAGAGAAGCCCATGGAGACTAACCCTAAGAGGTAGAAGGAAAAGCAGGAGAAGGTGCAGCCCTAGAAGCCAAGACAGGGGAGAGTCTCAGAGGGACGGCAATAACGCCCAAGCTGCTGTGGAGAGGGCAAGACAGGTGTGGCCTTTCTAATCCTAGTGACAGTGGTTTCTGTGGTGATGGGGCAGGGCTGGAGGCAGGGGCAGAGGACCACTGCCCACCAAAGGAGGGGCGGGAGTTAGTCTCAGTGTCCTAAGTCTGGTGTCTGGTTCACCTGGGGTATAACATGGGTGCTCACAGGGACCAACAAATATACTGCTCAGCTCCTCAGCCCTACTGGTCTCTAGTTTTCTCTCTGGCTCCCTGGGGACTGTCCTGAGACTCTGCTCTCTCCAGGGCTGGGTCTTCAATGCTCAGCTTGTTGCCACCTGCTTCAACCCCAGGGCACCCTGGATGGTGGGGCTGACCCTGTTCCAGGATCTCCAGACACCTTTTCTTACGGTGTCTCTGCAGAGTCCCACCTTCCTCCACAATCTCCCAGCAGCAGGTACCCCAGGGAGGGCACTCTCACCTGGCCCTTGCTCCCCTACCAGCCTGCCACAGAGACTCTGCTGGACTTTGCTGGTAAGGGAGTAAGGCTCATGACACTCAGCTTCAATGGCATGAAGAGATTTTCCACCAGAGTCTCAATCTAAAAAGCTAGGGGAATAGTGGATTCTCACTGCAGGCGCCTGTACCTCTCAAGAGCTGTCCCCAGGCAAAACCTGCTTCTGGGATCTGGTCCTCAGTCCCCTCAGTCCCAAGGAAACTTGGACACCTTGGATGCTCTTTGGATTCTGCCCACCCCACTGTTTACAGGGAGCTCATCTGGATCCATCGCATGTCAGACAGATACACAAAAGCAAGAAAAAACAATCCACAGCACCTTGACATGTTGACTTCATTTGATTTCACTCGCGGCCCCAAAATGTGAAAGGGCCTTTTGTCCTCTCGGGCAACCGTTGCCACTCCATGAACTCAACGGATGGTGCAGAGGCACAAGTCCTAATAGTGGATCTTTATATCAGGGGAAAATGGCCCATGAACAGACAGCTGCTGCTGGGGGACGAGGGTCGGAAATCACTCCTGCCTCCAAATGAGAAGGAAGCCTAAATTATCCTCAGTGACACTGGCAACTACAATAAGAAAATAATACTTGTTTTATAAAATGCCCCCTTCTGAGCTACGGAGCTGAAAACTGACAATTAAACCATGATCATAATAACAGACAATAATAATTAAAGCATCCTGCCATCCAAAGAGCAAAAACGGAGAAGACAGACCAAATCCCAAAGCAAGCACTGGTGTCTAGAGCAAAATGAGAGGTTCTTCTTTCCTGGGGCCAGCTGGTATCTGATAGAAAAAAGATTCTTTTGTTACTTCCATGATGGAGAGAATGAACCTGAGCTTTGGGTCACTGGAGTGGCCGCGGTGATGGTGTTCTGGGAGGCTGGGGCAACACACAAATGCAGGACTTCGGCTACTGCTGTGTCTTTCAGCTTTCCTCACCAGTGAACTTGGACTGGCTTCCTTCTTGTCATGGGCACCTTGTACATGAAGGCTGTGTGACCGCCTGTCATGGGCCGGAACCTGTCCTGGAGGTGTCAGGGATTCTGTGAGGACAGATGTGTCTTTATTCTTCCCGGAAGAAATGTTGTTCATAAATGAAAGGCTCATGCCTCCTGAAGTGCATAATCCAGAGGGAAAACACAGTGGCTATGAAATCAAAGACACAGCTTCACATCTTGTTCTGGGATTGCTCATCAGGTGACCTTGTGGAGTCTTGGTTTACTTCTCTGTCAAATGGTGGTAATGGCCTCTGTCCAGCAGTGTTGCTGGGAGGATTATTGTAAATGAAATCACATATAAAGTACCTGGCACCGAGCCTGACACATAGTGCAAAAATCAGCAAATGGTAAAATCACCTAAAGCAAAGTCTATTTCTGTTCTCTTTACTTTTATTGAAGTGTAACTAATACACAGTGTTATATTCACTTCAGGTGTATGACTTTTTTTCCCTTTTACTTGACTAAGAAAGATATGTTAGAGTTCTTCTATGACTGTCAATTTCTTGATTTTATGATAGATTTATCTCTACATTTTCTTGGTTGGTTATTTGTTGTGTAAAGATTCATGACTGTTAGCATTATCACAGCATAGGCACTTTTCCCATGAAATAATTCCCTCTGTTCCTGTGGCTGTTGGCTCTTCTTAGCTTGCTGCTGCATCACTCCAATCTCTGTATCTTCCCCTCTGTGTGTATAAAATCTCCCTCTGCTTCCCTCTTACAAGGATTCATGTGGCTGCATTTAGGGGCCACCCAGAGAATCCAGGAAATCTCTGCATCTCAAGAGCCTTGATTTAATCACTGCTGCAAAGATTGTTTTTCCAAATAAGCTAATGTTTACAGTCTCCAGTCATTAAAACCTGAAGTCTTTTGGGGCCATCACTCAGCCTACTACAATGTCTTTGTGAGTTTTTCAAGAAGCCCCAGTGGCAATTTTCTGTGGCTTTTGTGCATATTAGATCTTGGCTGAATTAATGATTCTTGGGTCTTACAACACTGCTGTTCTTGGCCAATGATGTGAAGGAGGGGAGATTTTAGGAGGATTGGGTTTGGTGTAGGGGTGGTTTCTCATAAATGATCGTTTTATCTGAGGAGGACTGGTTGTGTGCTTACCTATGTGAGTGTGTTTTGTGAAAAGCTTTCAGAAATCTTCTATTATCCTTGGAACTGATCCATTTTTCATCAAGTTCTATCTAATTCATTTTGGCTGGAACTCAGTGAGTCTGTTCAATTCATCAAGGACGCTTTAGTCTGGTCCCTCCCTCTGTCCCTTCTCCAAGGAATCTGCTCACAGTTTGTATTTTATTATTATATTCTTCTCCATCTGTGCTGCCTGGTTGGTCCTCTGTCTTCCACACTGGGTAACTTCTTTTTCATTATTTCCACACCCTTGCACCTTGTCTCTGCAGTCTCAGACAGACCCTCCAGCTTGTCTCTTTCTTCAGTGCTTTTATTTCTTACAAGGCAAGTGCTACTCTTACAGATTTTAGCTACTGTGTCATTAGCTTCTTTTCATTCTTTACTCGTGGCTATCAAGGTCGCTCTTTCTCAGGATCTCCCCTCCCACATTCCATATCCATCCTTCTGCTATAGATCATCCCTATTTCTTATATTTAAATGAGAATAGCATACATCTATCCATTTAGATTTTCTTTTGTTTATTATAATACAATCTTTTCAGAAAATATCTTCTTATTTCTTTAGGGAAATGATTCCCTTTTTAAAAGAATGGTACGTGTTATGTGGTATCACAAAAGTTTCTTTTATTTCTTTTTTGCTTGTTTACTTAGTCTTTTGAGAGGGTGAGCTCTCTACTGGTCCAGCGTGGCCAGGAACGCAGGTCTGCATTTCTTTTGTTGAATGAATGGAATCCCCCTCTAAGAAATACTGGAGTCCATTTTTGGGATGGTGAACTCGCAGTCAAGTTCACATCTGCTGGCCAATTCAACTATCAAGGGTAGCTCAGAAGGGTTATTATTCTTGGATGATTTGAAGAAATTTGTGTTCTTTTTCTAGAGGTGATCCATGAAAACTAAATTGCCAGAGACCACCACCACTCTTACACTGACACCCAGGGAGTATCCACATCCTTTCCTTCAAAAAACTTCTGAGCTCCTTTTGACGATTTCCCGATTCGTTGAAATCTCAAGTCTGACAAAGGGACGCCCTGCGGTGTATGTGCTTATCTGCCCAGTTCCTGCAGGAGGTCAGCTCTCGCAGTGCAAGTACATGGACCTTCTCTGTTTAAGGTTTAACTCGCTGTCACTGCTCAAAAACAAACCTTCTGGAAGCTGCTAAACCTGCGGCTGGGTTTCCTGGCAAGAGCTACAAACAGAAGCTTCACTTCTGGTGCCTTCTGCCTCCTCTGGGCCAGCTGCCCACTTGCTGTCTAAGGGAAGCGACACTGACTGCAGTGGGGGATGGCAGTCCTGTGATTGATGGGAAACTGCAGGTGGGAACTCTGGGTCTCGGGCGCAGCCAGATGTTTTGTCTGGTCCAGGATCCTCCCAGGAAGACAAGCTCCACTGGGCAGGGGTTCTGGTTCATCAAAACTGCAGGCCTCTATCTCCCGGAATCCTGCAGCTGTGTGACCAACAACCGAGAAGGGAGATTTCAGGTCACCCTTTGCATTAATCATTAAAAAGAATCCCTACAGTTAAAAATTGATAAACTAGGACCATAAGCCAAACATGAGCATTGGGAGTGGAAATCAAAGCTTCCAGAACAAGTTTTCCCAGCCTCCACGGGCCCCAGATCTCCCTAGGAAAGACACATCTGGAAGAGATCATGTCTTCTCCATTCGCCCCATTCCCCAGTCTCCATCCTAGCCAGATCTGTACTCAGAAACAAGCCTCAGTTCTTCTGAATATAACCAGGACCCATCAGTTATCCTAGACTCTTTCCCTGGTTTCCCAGCCAATTTCTCTGCGTTGCCACCAATGATGTCCTTTTAGAAATGGAGATATCATTACATCACACCAGACAATGGGTTCTTCCAGAAAAAGCCCTTCTTCCCTTTCACATGCCTACAAGGCCCTGACCTCCACCCAGCCTCGTGAGCTCCTACTGTGCTTTCAAATGTGGCTACCATAGCCCCTCTTCTCCAGAACACCTTGCCTCCACCCCCTGGCACCACCTGGAATTAGGAACCATCCTTGCACATGCTCTTCGGTTGTTTCACACATAACTTCCACTATTGCATTTATCACGTCACATTAGAATCGTAGCAGGCCCTGTAGGATGGTCTGTCTGCACTCTATTTCCAAAAACTCTCATCTATCTCTACTACTGAAACTTTAAAAGCAAAACAAAATTGATTTCCCACTTTCCCAGCCAGGCATTCATGGCAAGTTCTGACTAATCAGATGTAGGAAGATGCCTGTAAGGATGGTGATTCTCCCCAAATAAATACACAACCCCTCAGCACGGGGAAGCTCTGTGCCTTGGCCTCTCCCCCCTTCTTTGAGGCCACAGACAGCGCAGTGGGTAAGCTGGAGGATAGCGTCTGAGGACAGCAGCATGAGAAGAAAGGCGCTGTCCTCCTGAGCGGCTGCCCTGGGTCTGGATGGGACCTTCGCATTCTTGTTCCAAGAGAAAAGTGAACCTCCATCTGTTGAAGCCAGCTTTAGTTGGTTTTTCGGCTTCTATTCCTAACTGATAAAATGTCTATCTATAAGACTGAGACTTTCAAGGGAAAAGACTGTTTCTTATTTATATTTATACCCTCAGTACCTGGCAGAACGCCTGGCACTGAGTAAATGCTCCAAGTATTTTAATTGAACTGAATGTCGTTACTGTCTTCAAAATATTCCAATGCCTCCTCATTATACTGAGAAATCCATCTAGAGTTCTCGTCTTGGCACACAGGGTTCTGCGGAGAGCCCTCTTCCCCCACACAACCTCATCTCCCCCGTGCAGTCCTCAGCCACATCAAGGGAGCAATCTTTCGTGGACAGACCCTACGTTTTGCCCTCTGTGCCTCCGCTCTTTCCCCCTCATTTGGAATGTTTGCCTCGATGCCTGTAGGCAGGCCTTCTCTCTCTTCTCCATTACTGAACTTGGCTTACACTCACTTACAGTATCTATTTTGTCTTGGAGGAACCTGTTCGTTTGACTATTTTCCTCGTAGAATGTGAGCCCCTGGAAGACAAAGACCGGCCTTAGTCTAATTCTTGTGTTTCCCACTGCGCAGTCTCTGATACAGAGAAAGTGTTCAATGCGTGTTTTGTTACATGGAACTAAACTGGGGTCAGAATGACAGAAGAGAGAAAAGCCTGAAGCTAAATGGAATGGGTCTGAAGCCCACATCCCTGGGTAACTGTGAGACATTCCCCCTCTGAGCCACACTGGGTGTCATCTGTAAAGTAGGGACAGTTATAACTGATCAAGAATGTGGTATGCTGTATGTGTTTGGTAAATGTTAGGTAGAGGGGAGTACCAAGAGCAGAAGGCTTTGCCTCTTTCTCATCTCCAGTTTTCCTCTGAGCTGGTCCACTGATAATAGGGAAAATGCTAGGCCAACATTGGAAACTGAGAAGAGGTCTCACCCACAGGGGATCAAACTTCCATGTTCTACATCCTGACTGCAGAGGAAAGAGCGACATGGAGGGTACAGCTCACTGTCTGCTCTTCTGCTGTTAGCTGCCAGGCCTGGATGGAGTTCACTGGCCAGCCTGTCCCATTCCTGGCACTCAGGGGAAAGCCACCTGACAAATGCTGCAGATACCCCCCATGTTCAAGGGCAGAATCTGACTGCCAGCCCAAGTTTGTCACACACACCCAAGAAGGGACCATTTTCCTGCCTGCACCTCACCCAGGGCTGAGTGTGATCTCTGCAACTCCCCACCATCCCTCCTGAGCACTTTTGGCAAGGGATTATCCTTGCCTGGCTCACTGGGGTGAGGTTGACCACAGAGCCCTCTGATCACCTCCAGTGCTTGGTTGGGGTGTGGGGGCATGGTGAGGAGAGACATCTGCAAGGCTTGTCCTGTCTGTGCTCCTGGGAAGGTCTCATGGAGGCCTGTGGACTTTCCCACATCTCGTCCTATCTGGCATCCTATCCTATCCTATCCTATCCTATCCTATCCTATCTCATCCTACCAAGGATTGTCCTTATCTGTGCTCCTGGGAAGGTCTCATGGAGGCCTGTGGACTTTCCCACATCTCATCCTATCTGGCATCCTATCCTATCCTATCCTATCCTATTTCATCCTACCAAGGGGCAGCATGACACCTGCTCCCACCACCTGTGACTCTCAGGGGTGACTTACAGCCTGCTGTGCCTAGGGGATGCCCCATCTGGATAAAATGAGTGACCACCAGCCCCAGGAGGGAGTTCTCATTACTTGGGAATTTCATGCCAGACACTGTTCTGAGTGTTTAGATAGGTTAACTCATATTCTCATAGCAACCTTAGATGGTAGGGACCATCTTAAATCACTATTTTACAGATAAGAGAACAGAGGCCCAGAGCACCTGTTTAAAGATCTTCCCAAGCCGCACAGCTCATCAGAGTAGTGGGCAGTCTGGTACCAGAGTCCAACTCTGAGCTACAACTTGATCCTGAATGAACAAAACCCCTGGGATGGAAAGAGAAGCAGCTCCTCAGAGGAAATGAGCTGGCAGATCAGACAAAATGGCCCAGCTGCAAAATGTAGTAAATGCAGGAAAAAATGGGAGACATTGTAAAACAAAACATAAATCATATTCTCAGGGAGGTGCAAGATGATAATACATTGAAAAAACAAAAGTAGGCTGTCAAGAGCAATCTGAAGACAAAAAAAATAGTTTCCTTAAAATAAAAATGAAAACAAGATTTCCAAAATAAAGGAGAACAAGATAAATGCTGTTGAAAACAGAATTAATGAAAACACAAGATCCCTGGCAAAATTAAAAAAAAAAAAGGATAAAAAACCTCTCAAATCACTGGGGGTTAAACAAAGCTAATTAAATCAAATCAGCTAACAACAGCAAGAGTTAAAAATGAAAGAAAGCAATAAAGAAGCATCGCCTGTTTCGGTTGAAAAAAGGCATAACACGTTCGATGAAAAAGAAATATACAAAATCCTGTGCTCTTTTTACGTTCTTCAAATATACACGGTACATGAAGAAGACAAAATTCCAAAGGTAAAAAGGGCACAATGTGATAAAAATAATAAAGATCATACGAAATATATATAGTCAATTAGTACATTAAAAAATTTTAAATCCTCAGGTTAAAAGGAAATCTAAACTGAAACGAGAGACTATCTAAAATTCAACCCAGTTGAGCACTCTGTAAGGAAAAAAAAAACCAACAACTCCCCCAAAGAAAAATATACTAAGAACTGGAAGCAGCAAAGACAATTAGATATCATTTTGTCCGTCAAACTGATAGACACTGACAGGGTTGACAGCAGCTCATGATCCTGTGTGGGGAGCCAGGCTTTTGGTGGATGTATAAATTGCTGCAGTCACGAGAGGGAAATCGGAGGTCATATATTAAAATTTGCCTTCTAAGAATATATCCTAAGGAAATAATTGGACAACTGTTCAAAGGTTCATGTATAAGGCTGTTCACTGGAGTGAGAAACTGAAAATATTTACTTTATTAATAGGGGACTGGAAAAATAAATGATGGTTGTGCCTACAACAGAATCCTCTGTCACCATCAAACAGGATGAGGCTGATCTATATATTGACATCATAATATGATGATAGAGGATTAAACAGTACATCAAAAGCAGGCCACTAAGCTATGCATAGAGATTATCTTGTTTTAGAAACCATGTTTACCGCAACAGCTTGATGTATATATCACCATACAAAATATCTAGAAGAGTAAGCAGAACCAACAGATCTCAATGGTTATCTTCTGTGAGGTGTACAGAGGAGACCAGAGTAAGAGTAAGGGACTTATGATCTCTACAGATTTCTTTATTTTTTGCATCTTGAGTTTTTAAAAACAGGTGTATTTTTTAAAAAAATACAGAAACATTCTATAAAGATATTCCCATTTAAAAAATAATAATTAGATCTTACTCTGAATGAGGACTCAAACACAAACGGAGCTTTTTGTGTTTGTCTTAATTAGGTCTAATCATGAATTCCCTTAACTTTGCTGCTGGTTATAAGAGTGAGGGGTGTGGTGGGGGACCACAGGGGAGGAGGAGAGAGAGAAACAGGGAAGGAGGGAGAAGGAGGCTGAGAGAGGAGAGAGAGAACAGGCATGAGCACAGATGTGTGTGTGGACACTGTGCACACTGTCTGGGAAAGCAGCTGGGCTGGGGGACTGAACAAGAAAGGGAAAGGCGTCCTGTGGCTTGTCTCCATCCCAGGAGTTTTGTTGTTCATTCAGGATCAAGCTGTAGCCCAGCGTAGCTAGAAGCCCCCTCTGCTCCCTTGGCATCAGCTCCCTCAGGTTGCGAGGCCGCCAGAAGTCTTCCGGAGGGAGGGCAGAAGCTACCTTCATCTTCTCCCTGCTGTTCCCCGTCCTGGGGACCTTACACACACATTCAGCCCCACTACTTTATTGTCCTCACTGTGTCACCCTGCAGAGGATGTTTGGTGACTCTGTCCCGATCTTCTCTTCCTGAGGGCCACGAAGAGGTCCTCCCAGCTCACCCCATGTTCACCGTTCCTGTCACTGACAATGGTCCTCACCCCTGCCCAGAAATTCCATCATTGATTCCTTGTGCTTGCCCGTCAGCTGCTCCTAGATCCCTCTATGCTCCTCTGGTCCTTGTTCTAAACCTTCCCTCCTGGGGATGACGCCATCTTGGGCGTGCTAACGTCACTCGGTCATGGAGGAGAGAATCTGCTTTAGAAAGTGCTTGTCCGAGGATTTACAACTGGAGCACCATGAGGTCCACGATGGACTCTTGAGTGATTCAGCAAAAAAGGATATAAGAGAGAATGCATATATGGCGAAATTTTCAGAATGGCTGAGTCTAGGTGGCAGGTGTGCAGGTGCTCGTGTGCTGTTCTTCCAACTTTTCTGTGTATGTTACATGCTGTGTGCTATGCAGCAAAACCTAGCGAAACAGAAGAAACCGCATTTTCCCTGTCCACTGAGGACAGTGAGACCAGCTGGTGTGACCACTTCAGTGTTTCCTGAATTCATCCCTTCTTCTCCACTCCTACTGTCCCCTCCTGGGTTCTGGCTCCTCATCCGGACCACGATCTGGCACAGCCTCCTCCCTGGGCTCCCCGCCCCAGGCTACCCCATTCTCCACGAGGTTGCCAGGATGGGTCTAAACCCAGTGTCTCAGGCCCCAAATCCTCAACCCTGACCAGGCTACTAAATCACAGCTCATGCTCTGGGCCTGGGGCCTGACCTCACCCAGTCACTTCCTTTCCCAGCAGGCTTCCTCCCTGGTACCCAGCAACTTCCTTTCCATCCTTCAGCTCTTATGTCCCCTTTTCCAGGATAGCATCTCTGGTCTCCCGTCCTGCCTTTCACTCCCCACCCTTCCCTACTCCTTCGTCTCCCTGTGTGTATGCACATGTCACCCCTTTGCCAGTCTGGGTGTCCGGGTCTCGATCACATATGTGACACCAGCACCTCGCCCAGGCAATGCCATGTGTTAGACAGGTGGTTGTTACAAGAATCAGTGAATGAGTGAGTGAGTGATGCTCTAAGGTAGGAAGCAGGAAAGCCTCCTGATTTGCATATAAGCACATTACCGTAAAAGAGTCATTATGCTCCTGATTCAGTCGTTGCTCATTTAACACATATTGAGAGACTATCATGGATCTGCTAGTCATATAACCCCCTTTTGGACCCAAGTCCTGCTTGCTTCATTCATTCATTCATTCATTCATTCATTCATTCATTCATCACTGGACACTTTGTGGGGCCAGGTGCTAGAGGCACTGTGCTGAGAGCTGGGAGACTTGCAGAAATGAATCGGGCAGAGACCATGGCTCTGGCTGGGCAGGTAAGGCAGGAGCACAAAGAGAGGATGAAAGTGGTCAGTGTCATAAGAGAAATGTGGGTCATGGGCAAAGGGAGTTCAGAAGAGGGGGACAGACCCCTAGGAGTCCAAGAGAGGGGATCAGAAGACTTCCTGGGTGAGCTGACCATGCACTTGACTTTGAGGGATGTGGAATTTCAGACATAAGCCTCTGAAGGGAGGAGGGTATTGCAGGGAAGGCAGAGTGGAAACAGAGGCACAGAGCAAGGCCACGAGCCTGGATATCCACAGGAGCCACCAGTCGCTTGGCTTTGCTGGAGTGTCCCTGGAGAGAAGGGGTGGGAAATGAGGTTGGGCAGATAGGTTGAGGTCATGAGGACCTTGAAAACCAAAATATGTTTAGCTTCTGTGAGCTTGGGTATCATGGAAGGTTTCTAATTAGCAGGTGAGCTGGTCAAGTGTGCTTCTAGAAGCTTATTCCAACAGAAATGTGCAGGATGAATTTGTCTATTTAACTTGTCCCCCTAACAGTGCACAACCCCTAAGAGTGCTGCTGACCTCATTTTGCACAGGGCTTAGCTCAAAAACGTGCACAGAGCAAACACTCAATGCATTTCTTTAACTGTAATTGAACTGAGTCTAAGGACCTGTGTACATCAGCAAATACACAAATGTCTATATTTCTTCCAGGAACGTATCCATTCTGTCAATTCCTTTTAACTGAAAACTCTCTAGGGCATAATGTTCTCTAGCTATACTTCTCCTTGCCTTGGCTCCCCACTATTGCAAATCCTCCACATTTCATTCCTGGGTCACTACGGTAGACTCCTGACAGTTTTTTTCCCCCCACATAAGCTCTCTCCACTGTAAATGACCCTGATGGGAATGACCCTGCTCAAGAACGACCATGGCTCCTTCTTGTCTGCTGGCATTCACAGTCCTCCATGACCACACCGTGCTTCACCCTCTCTACCTCCCTTTCCTTGTTCACATGCCTCCCCCTCTCCAGCCAGACTCTGTCTCCTCTCCAATTGCCTTTTGATCCTCCTTCCAGACCTCTGCTCATCCTGCCACCCCAACCTGCTTCTTTCCTCACAGCTCATCTGAAACACAGCTCAGGCAAGGCCCAGCTTTGCCAACAGTGTGAATAACACGAAGATTCAAATAAACTTGGCTCACATCCAGCTTCCTGTGGGACTCACTGTGCGAACTGAGACACACTATGCATTCCCTTGGGAATCTCAGTGTTCTCATCTATTAAATGGGACTGAGAACAATGTCTATTTGTTATTAGGACTTACTATTAGTAAAGAACTGATAAGAGGATAGACATGCCAGGCTCTGGGCTTGGTAAATGGTGATGTTCCTTCCTTCTCTTTTTGGAACTCTCGTAAATAATTCCTGCTGGTCAGACACTTGTATGGAAGGAAGTTATATTTTGAGGGAGTATGTATGCTGTATCAGACACTGCTGGGATTTTGTAATTACTCCCTCTGCAACTCTCAAACACCAGCATTTCTGCCCTCACTTTACAGGTGAGGAAACTCAGACTGAGAAGAGGAAACAATCTGGGATCATACCGTTCTGAGCTGACACTATTATTCGAGAAATAACCACAGAAGTGTTTCCTAGATATTTGCCATGTTCCCAGTACGATGCTGGGCACCTTGCACATGCTGTCCCATTTAAGTGCTTTCTCCCGAGATGCTGCTACTATAATAGCTAATAAGGGCTGTGCCCCAAGTCCTGCAAACAGCAGGTTGCAGGGCTGGGATTCCTGCTGGAGTCCATATGACTTCCAGCTCTGCCCCCAGCTACTCTGCCGTGACTGTGTCATCCAGGCCAGAGAGTTGTCTGAACTTGGACAGCAGCCCTGTGAGGCCGAGACTGGCCTCTCCAGGTTTCCCATGGGCCCCAGCTTGAGCCTGGGGTCACAGCGACCACTGCTGATCACAAGGGCCTCCAGGTGAGGTGCACAGGGTCAGCCACTAGTGAAGGACCCAGCGATGATGCTGGTGATGACTATCCCGAATGGTGAGCAACGGGGAATTTGCCAGCTATGACACTTACCCGATGGTGCAACCAGCATCAGCCTCGATGGTCCAGATGCAGTTGAGATTGTGGTCGTAGGGAGCTGGATACCCGGGGGACAGCACCTGCCCCGCCACCTCTCCTTTCACTGTCCCTCCACACTCAGCTGAAAGAAATCCCAAAAAAGTGAGCTTTATGGTGTGGCCTGTATGGCCAGCAGGGACTCAGTGTCTCCTCCTGTCAATATGCCCAAGTTCCCTCCAGGTGACCGAGCACAGCGCATAGAAAGGCCCCTGGATGCAACTTGTATTCATAATCTACAAAGAACCCCTACAATTTAATAATGAAAAGATAAACAGCCCGATTAAACAACGGGCAAGGCATCTGAACAGACATTTCTTCAAAGAAGGTATGCAAATGGCCAGCAAGCACATGATAAGCTGCTTAACATCATTAGCTGTCAGGGAAAAGCAAATGAAAACCACAGTGAGATGTGCTTCACATCCACAAGGGTGGCTGCAATCAAAAAGCCAGACAGGGCAAGTGTCGGTGAGGATGTGGGGGAACTGGGACCTGTATACATTTGCTGGTAGGAAGGCAACACAGGGCAGTTGCTTTGGGAAACAGTTTCATAGTTCCTTAAAATATGGCACGTAGTCATTGTAGGACGCTGAAATTCCACCAGTAGGCACAGACCCAGGAGAATGAAAGCACACAAAAATGCTCGCAGCAGCCTGATGCATAACAGCCCAAAGATGGAAACAATCCAAATGTCCATCACTGGACATTTGGACATCACTGGACTGCCTGGAGGGGGTGGGCAGGTGGGAGGGACTGCTAATGGGTGTAGGGCTTCTTTTGGATGGAGAAGATGTTCAAAAATCTGATTGTGGTGATGGTTGCAAAGCCCTGGGAATAGACTAAAAAGCACTAAATCGTACACTTTAAAAGGATATGAATTGTATCTCAATAAAGCCATTTCTAAAAAGGTCCCTGGGTAGAGGGCTGACAGCCTACTCTGCACCCAAACTCCTTGTAGCCTTGCTGGCCATGTGCAGACACTTGAACCTGTGCCTTCAGCCATGGGGCCTGGGCAGGGTGCCACGAACACCGAGGCAAGCAAGACGCTGCATCCTTCCTCCTGAGAGCTAATGGTCTAGGAGAGGAGACAGCCACTGTGGGCCCCAACAGAGGCACATTGGTGGTAGATGACAGCTTAGAGAAGTGGCTACTTCCCCTCGCATGGGGCAGGGGGAGTCGTGAAGGAGGAATAGGAGTGGATTGGGCTGGCTGGGTGGCAGGGGTGGTGTTGGGGGCACAGCAGGAGAGAGGAGAAAGGGCAAATATCCTTGCGGTTGGCAACAGTGTGGCGGACGGGGGCCAGCGGAGGAGATGGGGGTGGGAGACAGGGCTGTGAAGCTGGCCCAGTGATGGACATCCAAGGGAGCCATGCATGAGGCTAGTGTCTATGTACTCTGTTGGGGAAGAACTGGTCATCTTACATGCTAGTAAACTTTACATGCTAGGAAGTGCCCTCTGGGAGCAGCCTAAAGGGCATAAGGGGTGGAACTGGAGGCAGGGGACCAGTGCAGAGGTCTACACTCCCCACTGGAGCACCTAGTCACCCAGGTCAGAAGCTGGTGATCTTCTGGCCTTCTTTCTCCCCATATCTGATCTGCCTCCAAGACCCAGCCCCTGAACCTCTGGGGCGTCTGTCACATCAATGCCCCACGGCCCCATTGCTAGAGTCCTGGCTTAGGCCCTGGCCATCTCTGGGGTGGCACAATTGCTCACTCTCCCCCCAATAGTGCTACCAGATGGACCTTTCTAGAATGCAAACTGATTGAGTCAATGCTTGCTTCAAACCCTCCTTCCTGGAATGAAGTCCAAGCTCCAGAGGGGCTCCCTTTACCCTCTTGAGCCCCCTCCTGACAACCTTTGGTCCAGTCAAGCCTCATGAATACTATCAGCAGGAACACAAGGCCTCTTCATGCCTCCACAGGGCCTGACATCCTGAAAACATCTTCCCTGGGGGACCTTTTGTGAGCCCTCCCCTCCCAGGGGGAGTTGCCTGTGTGCTCCCTTGTGTCTCTGTTTTAACACAGGCAAGTTTTTATCACAACATGAGTACCATGTTATAGTCATGTCCATCTCCTTCACAAGACTCCAGACACCTTGGCAGCGGGGACCTCGTCCTATTCCTATTTGCACAACCGGCGCTGCTATAGTGCTTCACGCGTTACAGACACCTTAGTAAGTGTTTACAGAAAGGGGAGATACGTGGATGATCAGATGAACAAGCGGCACTTAACTGTTTCCCAGGAAAACTACTATAAGGACCTGTGTCAAGGAAGCACGAGTGAAAACAAAGAGCAGAAGATTTACTACAGTGTTTTTTAGGAAACGGGATGATTGAGCAAAATCCTAGAAGAAACCAAAGAAGATGGGGTCACGGGTTGCAGGTAGAAGTTGGGCCTTCACCTTCCTCAAGCATCTCAAGAGCCCCACAGTCCCACAGAGGGGCACTATGGCAGGGTCGGGAAGGAGGCACTCTGCCAGTATGCCTGCTCCTGAGACCAGGTCCTTGGCTCACACTTGTTATAAGTCCCCCAAGGGTGCTGTTGGGACAGGAGGTGCCTGCAGGATGCAGGGCTGAGTGGGCCATGTTGGGGATGGGTATGGGCAAGCGGACGGACTGTGAGCTGGGGAAAGGAAGCCTGTCTGACCCCACGAAAGAGGGGGGTAGTGGAGAGGTGGTGGAACATTATCCACGCCCTGAGCCAGAGCTTCCTTCCCTATTGCAGATGGAGAAGCGCCTCCTGCTCCCCTCAAGGTGAGTGTTTAGAGGCAGCAGCATGGGGGTGGGGGCCTCTTCCTTATGGACACTATTGCTCTTTTCCCGACGGTCCCAACATCTGGGGGCTGGCATGTGGGTGGGAGGAGCCCAGAGGCCAGCAAGCTGCAGATGCACTGTTAAGACCAGAAGACTCTCTTCTTTCTGCTCTTTGCCCTTCTTCCTATCCTTAGAGCTTTGGCTGCCTCCTTTGGGCTGCAGGGTCCACTCATCAATGAAGAAAGCCACAGTGGTCATTTCTGTTGGACTGTGATAGAGTCCACCACAACATGACATATGTAAAAATATACGCCCACCACCCCAGAACACAGCTTCCCTCCTCTATGTAGGGCCCGTGGGAGTCTCAGTGGGGAAACCTCCGAGGTTCAAAATAAATACTCTTACTAGTACCGCTTGGATGGATTTGCTAAGTTCAGCCCAATTGGCACAGATGATATTCAGAAGAGCCTTACAGTGCATCCTTCTGGCAAAGCAGCAACTGTCTTGTACTGTGCATCATCTCCTTCCTATTTCACTTGCTCCAGCTTGCCTGTGGTATTGTGCTGTTGTCTGCTTATGCACATGTCCGCCTCACTGGCCTGAGATCTGCCCTAGTCAAGGTTCTGGGTGCCCCACATGAATGAAAGCAGGGGACAAAAACAGGGATGCAGGGAGAAAGGGATGGAGCGTGCCTGCCAACTGGGGCGATCTTAAGCAGAGAGAGAAGGGAAGACTCTCTAGGCTACTTAGAGGTCTCCATGCTGTTCCGTCCACTGTCTGGCTTAAAATCCTCTCTTCCAGGCCCTCTGTTGTGTAACAGTGTTGAACAGCCTGTTAACCTGGAGCTGTCTAGGGGAAAAGAATATTGGCCATCACCAACACCCACCATGCAGGTTCACCCCTCCAGCCCTCACGCACGCTCAGGCTAGAAGCCCAGCCCCCATCCACCTCCTGCTGGTGAATTCTTACCCATCTGTTCAAGTCTGTGCAAAACTTCCCCATATATCCCCAACACTTTGCCCATAACTCTTTGCATAGTGCTTATCTTGTATTGTAATTATCTGTTTATGTGTCTATTTGCCTTACTAGGCTATAGGCTCCCCCAAAGCAGGAGAAAATGCTTTATTCTCCTTTTTAAAATTTCTCTGCTTCTGCACATACCCAAACATACAACTTCACCAATTCTGTGGCGCTTGGTAGGAACTTAAATGTTTTCCCAGTGGACGTTTTGTTCTTATAAGATTAGCTGGTGCTATACAATAGACATGCTAAAGTTGTGGCTCCAGGGGAGGGGGACAGAGAGAAAGGCCTGGGGTCCAGGGATGGGGAAGTGGGACAAAGCAGTGTGATGGGAACCTTGATCTGCTGGGATGGTAACAGGGGCAGTGAGGTGGGTGGTGAGAGAGGAAGAGACCAACAGAATGACAGGTTCTGCCTACTTCATATTCCTGCCTTGGACCAGGCTTCTCTCATCCTATGACATATGGAGAAAGCTTAGAGAGAGCCTCTGCTGACATTCTGGAAGCAGCACAGGCTTAAGAAGGTCCTCATTCATTATTATATTCTTTCTCAAGAACGAGATAGATGCTAGTTCATTATCTTACTCTTTCTTCTGACTTCCCCCAGAAAAGGGAGCATAAGCCCCATTTTGCCTATGGGGAAACTGAGGCCCAGAGTGAGTGGAAGGCTTGTTTGAGTCTGGGTGTTGCAGGAACCCTTGGAACCCAGGCCAGTGCGCCACCTCTTCCTACTTCACGCTCCTCCCTTTCCTCTGTCGCCAGCATTACAGTTCTGAGGGCACAACTTGGCTGTGGTCCCACTTGGCTCAATGCGTGACACTGGCAAGCCCCCTGACTGAGTGTGCTGCCGCATGGGGGGAATGAGGTATGAAAATGAGGGAACAGAGAAGGGGGGCGGGGCGAGGGTTGGCTCCTGGGAACAGCAGCACTCAGTCCAATTAGGCAGTTCCAGGGTGCTGGTGTATAGGATCCAATGGGAGAGCCTTCACAAGACCAGAGCTGGGAGCCTGGGACTGGGGTGGGGGGGCAAGTGGTCACTCGAAGAACAAGAGGCCTCCTACCGACACAGGTGGGGAGAGGCCGGTCCCAGGTCCTGCGCTCCCCACTCAGACACAGCAGCTCCTCACTGCCCCGCAGGCTGTATCCTGGGTCACAGCTGAAGGACACAGAGCTTCCAGCAAAATGGCCTCCGTCATGAACTTTGTAGCCAAACTGGGGGGTTCCTGGATCCTCACATTTGATGAGTTCAAAACCTACCGAAGAGAGGAGAGAGAGAGTAAGCAAGACCTGCTGTGGCAGAAGCTACATGCCCTTTCCTCCTTTAATGTGAGGCCTGTGTCCTCGTGGAAAGCCACCAGGCTTCTGTGCCCCTGGCTTCCGCCGGCCTCACTGCTCAGGGGGCCCACATGGCTGTGTGCTCAGGAGAGGAGCCACATGCAGGATTTGCTCCTGGCTGCTGCATGGAAATGGCTTCAGCTCTTTCTCCCAGGGCAGCTTTTAATAGTTTCCAGACATAGGGTCTGAGTTTTCTATTTCCTTTGTTTGACCCCCAGAGCATTTTGTTAGCAGGGCTGCTCTTTTCGTTTGGCTTGCTGGGACATTCTGATGGGATCGTGGAATAGGGAAACCTCACTACAAATGCATGTTTCAAAGTTCAAATTACGTCCTGTTGAGAAGGACTGGGGAAGGCTTATGCAGGATGTCTACAGAGCCCTGTTACATGGTGTTTCACATTCCTTATCAACAGGGGTCTTGTTGGGAGGGGTAATGACAGAGAACACTGGCCTGGTTCAGTGAATCGTTCCAAAGTCACACATTCCCAGATGATGGTGATGGAATTCACATGCAACTTTATTCAATCCTCTTCCCCCAGGCACGGACCCCTGGGCCAGATGGCTGGGGCCCAGGCAAGAGGAATCATGGGGTGGATTCACTGGTTTTCTAACAGCTTTATTGAGATATAATTCACTTAGTGAACACCCACCCATCTGAAACGTTTGATACAATGTCTTTTAGTATATTTGTAAAGGTGTGCAACTATTATCACAATCAACCTCAGGGCCTTTTCATTACTTCTAGAAAAACCCTATACACATTACCCCCCTTGCCCTTGGTAACCACCGATTTCCTCTCTTTCCCTATGGATTTGCCTCTTCCGGACAGTTCATATAAATAGATCATAGAATATGTGGCCTTTGTGACTGTCACCCTTCACTTAGCAGTGGTTTCAAGGTTCATCCATGGTGTTGCATGGATTAGTGCTTTCTTTCTTTTTGACAGCTGAATAACATTCCATTGTATGGATGGATACATCACATTTTGTTTATCCATTTATCAGCTGATGGATACTCACTGGATTTTAAAATAACCCAGAAGCTCATTTTTGGGCATCTCCTGGGCAAGTACAGGAGCTCAAATCAATGAACACAAGGGCTTCCAAGCCGAGGTGTGGAGATGTAATCCCAAATACCCTGGGGCCATGTACAAACCTGGTGCTTTCTGTTTTTGAAATCGCAGAAGTAAAAGTCAAAGCTAAGAGCATTAAAGAGGGGAAGAATCAAGACTGAAGTCTTTAGGGAGTAGTGCAAAAGAACATAATTACACATTAGTGTTTGCATGTTTTACATCTGGCTGTAGCTGAACCTTATATTATAAATGCTGTGATTAGGAAAGGCTTTGTTTGGTTGCCTTAGTTAAAAGCCGTAATGTTTGCATTTTGGAAGTATGAGTAACAGGTATGCCGTGACTCTCAGTTAACCATAGATGCAAACCTTAGAGCGGATGCCAAGTGGCCGCTTACCCAGAGCACGGGCACAAGGTCTCAGAGGAAACAGTCTGCTCAGCATGTGCCAGTCCGAGAAAACCAAACCTTCTAAATGAGGGGTGATGTCCTGGAGCCCGACCTCCCTGTTTGGGGGACCAGGGAAGGACTGAATTCATCGTCCACTCTGATGTAAGAGAGACTTACTGGAAAACTGCAGCTCAAAGCCCTTGCTGGTGTTCTCAGTGTCAGTGATGAAATCAAGCCACAGACTGCTAGATGTGCTGTTCAGAGTCACCCCCATCATCTCCGAATGGCTGAACACCCCCAGCAAACGGGCGGAGTTGTTGTTGCCGTCGTAGACCTGAATGTAGGAGAGACACCCAACCCAATGTCAGTATGGTCTTATTTTGAACAACAGTTTCTCATCTCATAGCCTATATTCCCAGAGTTTAGCACTAATGCTGACCGTTGGAGGGGCCATGAGCCTCAGATGCAGGGAAGATGGCACAGAGAGCTAGCAACGGAGCAAGTGATCAGCCCCTCATGTCTCTACTTGTGCCCTTCTGTGCCCAGCCTGTCTCAGTATGAATCCAGTCTCTAGGAACTGCTTGTTGTTCTAACCTTTCCAGTGGAGCTCTGCTCTGTCCCCCAACCCCCAGATGGCACCAGCTTACTCTTCAGCAGCCTGGGCAGGCTAGGATGGGGCCGCCTGAAGGCCCAAGCCATCTGTTTCTGCAGACAGGCACAGTGAAAGCATTCGACAGCTCTGCATTGCTAAACAGTCCTGTCCTTTCAGATGAGACAACTGTCCTTCTGCCTAACCCTACCCCACTGGGGCAGTGGCCTATCTTGATGACTTTTCTAGACACAGCCCATCATGATCCAGCAGCACAGAGTAAAAATGACTAGTGTGTCATTCTGACTTTCCTCTCCCCAAGCTCAGCCTCTGTCCCTGCCCTCCTAAAATGAGGGCTCCAGCAAGGGCCTGCTGGGCTTGCCAGGGGTGGAATTGTGCAGGCATCTGGCTTCCCTGACACCCATCTGTCCCCTGAACTTCTGAGCACTAGCAAAGACAACAGTCATCAGAATAATGAACTGGCTCCCCAGGTTCTGAGGTTGCTGCTCCTTTCCAGATAATTGTACAAATAACAACAGAAGTTGTGATTGAGTGAAGGACCCCCCTAGTGCTCTGGTAAATATCAAAGATGGGATCTATGGGTGGGTGATGAATATTTGTGCATGGCCCGGGATGTGGTACCAGCTGCCAGCAAATTGGAACAATATTTCCATTCTACTATTTATGAAGCAAAGCCTTCTAAAAGAAGCCATCCTTCAAGCTAACAGTGCTATATATTATAAAGATTTGTTCAGACCCCTGGGAGCCTCAAGTCTGTTTCCAGATTCCATGTACAATATCACTGAGAGATTGAGAGAAGGCTGGAGTTCCAACAGACAGAGAGATGACACCAGTTCAAAGAGTTTAGCCCACTGGGGTATCCAAGTTGCTAAATAAAAATATTTGTGGTGCATAAACAATGAATTATGGAACTCTGAAAAAAAATAAAATTAAAAAAAAATTAAGTTTTTTCTAAATGTAATATCTCATCTATAAATGGCAATTTGAAAATGACTTTAGCTAATCTGCCCTGCTGTATGTGACTACAATGAATTTATTCACCTTTAAAAAATATTTTTACCCATGAACACATACTGGAATTAATTGATCAAGTCATTAGTTGTTAACACTTGCTGACAATACAATAGGAAAAACGTAAGAGAAACAACCAGATATCATGTACACCACTACTTATGGAGTCATTTTGCTAAAAAAAAAAAAAAAAAGAAAAGGAAAGAAAAAGAAAAAAATCAATCCTGAATTGTATGGAGTCACTGGATCCAATTTTAACTTATAGGAACTACAGAAGATGGAGGGATATATGAAATGATACTCTGGGACTATGTTCGGCAAAACCCAGAATATGAAAAATTCCACTGGGCAAGTTACCTGACTTCCTCAACAAATAAATTATGAGGGATGGAGGAAAAAAAAGATGGAGGCAAAAACCTATAGATTAAAAACCGTAGGAGACAACCAATTCAATGTATGGGCCTTATTTGGATCCTGATTCAAATAAAGTGTAAATTTAAAAAAATATTAGGACATTTATGAGATAATTGGAAACTTGAACATTCATTGGATATATGATGATGTTAAGAGAGTGTTGTTAATTAATATAAAAGTATAATGGGAACAGGATTATTTCCTTAATTTCCAAGCATTATTCATTCTAACTCATTAAGGACAAAAATGTTCATAATGTGTCATGATAAAATATTCATTGCAGAAAACTTATAAAACAGAAGAACACATAGAAGATAAAAACAACTTTCATAGTATGGAGAGTAAGGAGTAACACGGAAGACATTAGGAGAGGGAAAGGAAAAGTGAATTGGGGTAAATTGGAGGGGAAGAGGAAGGATGAGAGACTGTGGACTCTGAGAAACAAACCAAGGGTTTTGGAGGGGAGGGGAGTAGGGGCATGTGTGAGCCTGGTGGTGGTATTAAGGAGGGCATGTACTACATGGAGCACTGGGCGTGTTGCATAAACAATGAATCTTGGAACACTGAAAACACAAAATTAAATTTTAAACAAAAAAAATTAAAAATGAAACAAAACAAAAAAACAACTTTCAGCACTCACAACATTTTGGTGACTATCTTTCCAGGCTTTGTTCTATGCATGCTTTTCCTTATATATATTTATTTGTTTATTTTTTAATATAAAAACAAGATCCAACTATAGATACTATATGGTAACCTGCTCTTTCACTTAATATAATGTGCATATTTTTTGAAGCATTAAATATTTTCCCCAACAGCATTTAAATAACTGATTTAAATAACTGCAGGAATTTCCATCATAAAATTAAACCGGCCCACACTGTATTTATTCACACATCATTGTCCAGAATGTGTGCCCAGGCAGATAAGAGACATTCAATAAAAGTATGACAATTAAATAAGCCAACGTTTTCTTCTAGAGTACTTTTGTCTTTAAGTACACCTGGAGTTTATTTAGGCATGATAGGAGATAAGAGTCTGCTTTTTTCTCCTCGGTTGACTAGTCATTTAACCAAACACTATAAACGTTCCATCCGCTGCCAATTTTAAATGGACTTTTATCACGTATACAGTTATACATTTGGTTTTGTCTGTCAACTGTCTAGTCCATTCTATTGCTATTTTATTTCTATTTGGTACCTGTTTGTCTTTTCCTGTGCATGACCCACACCATTTTAGTTACAACAGCTTTATAATATACTTAAATATTTAGTAGGGCAAGTCCTCTTTCATTTGTCCTTCTTTTAACTTAAAAAATTTTATTCTCCCTAGTTTATTTTTCTAGACAAACTCAAAGTAAACTTTCTTAAACACACACAGACAGACACACACAGACACACACACACAGACACACATAGACACACACACAGACACACATAGACACACACACAGACACACACAGATACACACACAGACACACACAGACACACAGACACACA
>RCUC01115654.1:0-19827 GCA_003697995.1 Taxidea taxus jeffersonii
GGGGGGGGGGACAGAAAGTTCCTAGATTCAATTCACACTCAGCCTAAAGGGAAACTTTCCTAAAACTACCAGTTACAGAAGCCAAAACGCTTGGGCGCAGCCACACCCGTGAGCCTGAGTTGCACACTCCAAGTTCATTGCAAACACTGTATTTTATCTGTACCTCCCGGAGAGGCCTGTCAAGTGCGCTATAATTGTGGGAACAGGCAGAAAAGAGTTCAGCCACACACTGTGGTCTAGAAAGGTAGAAAATTGGGTGCTCCTGCCAGCCAGGTAGGGAATTAATAATATATTTAGGATTACTAATAAAATGCCTGTCAAGCAAGCAGCAACATATTATATAGAAAAAAAAAATCTGCTAGTTGGTGTAGAGTTTGCATGGTTCCTGAGAAGTATAATGTTCTTGGAATTACAACCCTTCAACCCCAGCTAAAACTTCTACCCTCTGGTGTCTCCCCCCTGATTTCTCACTCCTGTGTGTATTTTTTACATCCCCCTCCCATGTAGCTCCATCAGCCCTCCCAGACGTCAGTGGGTCAAGCAGCCTCCCAAGGCAGCCTTCTGCACCTGGCTCACAGCCAAGCATCCATGTCTCAAAGCCCCATCCGGCAGGCTTCCTCTTCTTCCTCTTCATCCTCCTCTTCTTCAGCTTTGAGCGTGGGCCAGTTAGTCAGCAGTAAGTATCCTTTCTGGCTCGGTTAAATCATGGTGGCCTTCTTGTTGCCTATCTGCAATGCCTTCCCTTCTCTCTCTCTCTCCTCCTCCTCCTCCCTTTCTCTCTCCCCACCGTCCCTCTGTCCTTCATTCTGTTCTTTCAACATCAAAGAGGAATTTCCTGGCCTTTCTAGGCCAATAGCGGAATAAGGTCTCTGCCCAGAGCCGGATGGCTCCTTAGGGAATCAGGGCCCCAAAGCACACCCCTTGATGAGTGTGCTCAGGGGCCGGTCTCTATCTCAAGTGCTTTCTGCCACGCTGAGTCAGTCCTGCCGCTTTCAGAAGGGAGAAGCTGATCAGCTTGCAGGCCATGAGCCTCGCAGCTCAGAACTAAAATAAACCAACAGGCACTCAGCCAGCAGGTCAAGCTGCTTTTCCATGCGTTTGAAGTCCCCTTCCATTCTGTTTGTAGGTGTCAGAGGAAATAAAAGAGAGCGTGCCCGTGGGCGGGTGGGTGTGTGCGCAACAAGCGGCCTCCAGGGGCACGTGGGGAAGCTGCCTGGGCTGGAGCGAGATGGGAAATCTCTGAGCCACCATTCATAAAATAAAATGAGCCTACGGGTCTGCTCCCCTGAGGGGGCCACATATATACATAATTTTGAGAACTGGTGTGTGGCCCCACGTAAAGACAGCGTACATATCACATGCAGATTGAAACAGCTGAGGATGACTGGGACGGCGGTCTGGATCCAGGTTAGTCGTTGACCGTCGGTGTAATTTTTACCCGTGAATAAAATCACAGAATGTGCACTTCGATTATAATGCTTCAGGAACTGAAAATCCAGTAATTACAGGTTTAAAGGGCTAAAGTACTGCATAGACATCTGGGCCATAAAATAAGGATACAGCTGAGTATCTGTGTTGATCAGGTGTCATGAATAACTTGTTATAATGGGAACAGCAGGGATCTTCACATATCTGTGATGAGAAGCAAAACGGAGGGTTGCCATGCCCACTGCATGCAAGCAGCCCCATCCCCAAAAAAGAATATATATGTGTGTGCCTACATACATGTACATTCAAGTACATGGATAATTCCAGCAAGAAGGATATGGAAGGGAGAAGAGAATGAGGAATTATGGGAAGATATTAAAATGCCCAAGTATGTCAACTAGCTTGGAGGCCCCTGACCCCAAAGATGGGTCAACACCAAACACAGTGTCAGGGTACACACAGAGTTGGCCATCAACCAGTTATTATTATAGGATGTTTGCATAGACAAGCCCTCTCGTCTGGGCCAGAAACTCTAGTTTTACTGGAACAAAACCACAAAGTTAATTTAATTATAGCCAGATTTTCCCCAATAAAGACATTCCTCATAAGGGTATTAGAAAAGATCCCAATGTCATTCCCATTCAATATTCTGCGTAAGTTTCCGCGAAATACTCTAGTTGTAGATAGTAGCACGGTCATAAGTTTAGGAGAGGCTGTTAGCTTTGGTCCTAAAAGAAAAAGAACTGAGATCAAACAAAGAGAAGAAATAAGTTAAATATGAAATAAAGGATAAATCACCCCACAAATACAGTATTTTGCACAATGTTAAACACTAAGTCCATGCTGGAGATGAATGAGTGGGTGAACACACGGACAGATGGATGGATGATACTGGGTTCTCTCTAGTCACTTGTCTCAAGTGAGGAAAGGAGTAGCCTTTTTCAGAAATCCGTCACAGGGTGGTGGGACAGGTGGAATTTCAATTGCACAGTTGCCAATGGGGCATCTAAGTTCTGGGTGTATAATGAGTGAACCATATTACATATCCTGATATGAGATATAAAGAATGGGGACAGAGACTCCTTTACCATATGCACTTGAGGCAGGAAACCCCAAACTCATATGCAGAGCCTGAATGAGAAACCTTCTCTGGAAGATACAGGAGAGGCTCTAGCAGTCGCACGGGGGGTCAGACTTTATAGAAACCCTTTCCTTGCCTTAAAATCGCTACCAATTTTGGGCATGTCGTTTAATTGACTTCCTTCTGTCTCAAACCCCAACTACACAATGAATGATATAAAGAGCATTTCTCTGATGCTGATTCCCCTCAACAAATCTCTGTTTAAGACTTCATTTGTAAGGTAGGGTTTTCAAAGCACTTTCAGTACTCTGCTCATTTTAGTACAGCGAGGCCATAGAAATCCTCATTTGCAGATCTTGAAACTGAAATCGGATAGGTCCTGAAAGTACAACCCATTTTGGCCATCTTCTGTCCAAGGAACCACATTCTGTCTTGGCTGAGAGGCTGTGACACTCTGTGTGACAAATCTAATGGGTGGCAGGGCCAGGATGATAACCCAGAGAGTCTGATTCAATGGGTCATACACACGCCACACAGCACAGCTGCCTTAAAAAATAGGATGTTTACACCTAAATTTTATCCAGTGACACTTGAACGACAATATATATCAGATTACTTAAAGAGTCCTCAATAGTTAGTTAAAAGCCTGGACCCATGGCTTACAATTAAAGCCCAGGCTTTTCCCTGAGATAATATAAAGAGAAAAACTAGACATTGTTCATGTTTTGAAATTGTATTCAAGCATGAAATATCCATCTAGAATTATTTTTGTCTGAGATGAAACTTCACCAAATCTGCAGATAAGATAATGTGGGGAGACCTAACTCCATACTTCAGATGTAGTTGTGATACAGGTTAAATTACAGGGGGAGAAAAGGGGTGGCTTCGTTAGAGGCTGTCAACTTAAAAATAAAAACACGGTGCCATGTATATGCCGAGCACAGGAATAGAAATTAAGAAAGCAAAACTAAGTAAGATGGGCTCCCTGTCCTGGGGGAGGTCATGGACTGGTAACAAAGGAACACAGTTACAATACAAAGAAATAAACGCTATGATCAACACGTGAACAAGGACTATGGCAATACAGTCTATAGTTAACTTGGTTTTAGAGGTTGAGACAGAGCAGAAGGACTTGCTAGAATAATAATTCTTGAGTTGGATGGTTAATCAACAAATCCCTCCAGAAACCAAGGCCATAGTAGGAACCAGGTCAAATTGGACTTGAACCTGTGGCCAAGCCCTTGGTCAATGAACCCTCCCACGACCGTCAAAGACTGTCATAACATTGCTCAATTTGCCACTATTCCAGATAAAATGGGACCAAAAGTCACCCTCAAATCTTCCCCACTCCAGGCAAAAGAACCCAGAGTTAATGCTTAGCAATGATAATAGGAGCTTCATGTACAAAGAACATCTCATCTTAGCTCAGCATCACCAAATAAGCACACTCCTTACTCCCCAGAACACCTGCTGTGTTCTCTGTACCCATACGGCTTACCCTGTGTTAAACCTTGTTTGGTCTCCACAGTCATCAGAGGTAAATGTTGTTTCTAAAAGCAAGGCTCTTGGAAAGTTCAACAGAGTCAAACGAATGACAAATGTCCCAAATTGGCTCAAGACTTCCACAGCACTGTTTAAAAACAGGTAGATTTCAGGCTTGTTTGGTTTTTTTAATTCCTTGCTGAGTTTGATTTTGTATTATTTTTCAGTATACACTCTTTAAACCCCTGGCCTGTAAACTTGATTTTTTTTTTTTTTTAGACAGCAAAGGACCACTGGCTATTACCAGAAAAAAACAAACCATAAAGTGAACATAAAGATGCATGGTGATAGCTTATGGCACCCTTGATTCCCATGATCACAACTTCTACCATTTTCCACAATGAAGTCACCATATTGCAAGTAAACTGTTCTCCCAAATAACATTGCCCGTTCTCAAGTGGTTTCTTATTTCTCAGAAATATTTGGTAAATACGCCCATTATTTGCTGTGAGAATTGCATTAAAAAGTAGATGGGTGTTTACTTAAGTCTGTTAATTCATATTGGAAGCTTCTTTAAAATTGCATATTATTCATAGAAAAATCCCACAAGCAGAGGTTGTAGAAGGATGATGGTGATGGATGGTGATGGTTCCACCCACTTAGCAAACCCTTATGTTGATGTCCATGTTAACTGGTAGAAGGAGCTAAATTTTAAAAATTAAGCAAAACAAAAAAAAGCATCTGTGCTGGTCGATCCTCGGCCCTCAGGTTGGTATGGACCCAGGGACCATACAACCAGATTCTGCAGAACAGGATTTTTTTCACCCAATTTGCATGTAGTTCCCATAAAAAAACAAATCTACTTTTCAGCCCTTGCATTCCAGATTTGATTTGGGAAACATCCTGCTTATGAAATCCTACCAGTTTTCAATGCCAGTTCATTCTAAATCTCTGGGCCAGTTAATCTCTATATGGGTTGATCTTCTGGCTCCTCTAGCAAGGGTCAGATTTGGGGCAGACTCTGGCAGTCATTGCTGTTGCTTCCTGACCCTGTACTTAATCTGTGGGGCTGACTTCATCTAGAGCAAACTTCTCAAAAAGGTGGTCACTTCCTCCTCAATGCACAGAAATCCCAGACTGGGTTGCCCTAGTGCTGGATTGACCTGGGACAGGATCTGAGAGATCCTTCTGAGGCCCCCATCAAGGTGGCCCCAGAATTCTCCTTGAAATTAACCCAATCTCCCCAAGCCAGGAGACTGGGTGAGGGAAAACCAGACTGAGCTGTCCCAGGATGGAATGTCATTCTCTGAGACAGACTGAAGGCTGAAGTCCTACCTCAGGGAAGAGGCTCCCATTACATTTCCCTCCTCAGACAGAAAAGCATGTATTTCTTAAGGAGGAGTATTGTTCCGACGGAGGGGAGGTGGGTGGCGGGTCCTCAAGGGTTTAAAACAGAAACTTTAGTATCAAAAAAAAAAAAAAAGCATCAATTTTTTTTATCAATTCAAAAACATCTTATAGATACCACCTCATGAATTCTCCCAAAGTGTGAAAACAATTCCCACATGTTGTAATCAGGGTAAAACTAATTTTTGCCCACGGGTGGGCCCCTTCTTTGCATGGTGAGGGCTTTGTAGTCTTGGGACTCATGGAGAAAACTGTAGTAAGACATTTTACCATCTGATTTTATGGATAAGAAAAATAATATAAAGAAAACCGGGCAGCTTATCTCCAGCATTAACAAATTGCGCAAAGAAGGATTGCACAAAGAAGGAGATACTGACTTCCCTTCCCTGGGCCTTTATCCAACAGATCATCAACCTGTTTAAATTTCACAAAAATTCCTATCCCATCAGCTCTCTAAGTAGAATGAGGAAAAAGACAAGAGGGGAAATGTATGAGAAGAGGAAAAAAGGAACTCAGCTTCCTGGTGGGATGAGAGTTTGTCCAGAGCCCCATGGAGGTCCCTGGGCTCAATGGGGCAGGTGCCCACCTCTTTGAGCTTTAGAGTGAAAGCTTTGACAATCCACCCAGTGCAGGGAGTAGAAGCCCACAGCTTTCTGGTCAACCATGGTTATCATCAGTAATCAGGCATATGCATAGATTTTGTTGCTAGTCTCCAGGAACCAGGAAGGAGATATAAGCATGAAAGGCAGTAGGCGAAGGGAAGAAGCAAGAGAGAACAGATTTACATAAAATGCAACCCAAGTCATAAACATGCAGAGACCACAGGGCTGAAGCGGAACACAGAATTCTCCGAGATCAAAGACCTGCCCCTCACATGCTGTGTAACTCCACTGATTCCTGTTGATCTAGAGAGGGAGCTAATATAAGGCAACAGATTTACTTCCCACAAGGACTACTTAGCTTGGCTCAGAGAAAAACTCTCCCCCTAACTAGGGACTACACTGGCAACTCCAGTCCGCTGACATCCAGACGTTTGGCACTTGCCATAAATAGAGGAGTTGGGTTCAGAGAATGCAGGGGATGGGGTGCCTGCCCAGGGGTCTCCCCTCCCAGTGCCTTTTTGGCTCATCACTCTTCATGCAGGTGGCACAACAACCTTCCTGTGTCGTGGAACCTGGTGAATAAGGACGGTAAAGAGTGAGAGAAGACAGCCATTTGCAGGGGGTGACACTCCTAGCCCAGGCCAGAAACACAGAGAAGACCCCCATCTGTGGGGTCAAGGGATCCTCTGCTGCAGAATCACATGGGGTACTTCTTCAAAATGCATGTCCTGGGCCCCATCAGGTGACTCCTGGTCCTGCGAAAGGAAGAAAAGCACCGTCCTAAAAGCTATAGCATTATAAGGAAAGTCTCCAGTTTCCAATTTTTCACCCTTGATTTTGAACCTCTGCTGCCCATGCTGGTAAGCCTCCCAGGACTCTCAGCCTTCCCTCCCTGCACCCATCTGCACCAAGTGGCCAGCTCGGTTCCAAACCAGATCTTCCTGACTACTATTTTACCATCCCTTCCTTCCCACAAGAAGCTCTTTTATGCTTTTTTAATCCCAGTTGCCCTCCTTCCCCGCAAAACGCTAATATCACAGATCCACTGCACATCTCTACTGTTTATGTCCCAGGGGCCTCTGGGGAGGCCACAATGCCCCCCCCATTGAGAGTGCACACCCTGAACATAGAGTCCCCAAAATAGGCTGAGCCAAGCAGCGGGTGAAAGGGGGGCTGCCGAGGAGGAGGACGAGCAGAACGGGCAGCCAGAACCAGTTCAAGCTGACTGATTGTTCCCAAGTAAGTGCCAATGGAGGCCTGGTGCAGCCAAACCTTCTAAACATTTCAAAAGAACATTAAAAAAAAAAAAAATTTGAGATGTGTTTCTTGAGAAACCTCCCAATGTTTAAATGTTGGCAATTCCAAAAACCTATAAACTCTAGGAAAGCTAAGCTGTATGTGCAAGCTGCTCATTTGCAACTTCTGCTCTAGGAATGTTTAAAGGAAGAAATGAGAGAAGAGGCTCCAGGCTGCTGTGTGCACGGACACGACTTCCCAGAATCCTTAGCAAACCCTTGAAGTTGCTTCCAGGCTGCTGCGCTAGTGGGATTTAAGATCCAGAGGGCAGCCACTCCCAAGGACAACCCAAACAAGTCTCTCCTTAACCAGGGTTTCCAGCCCTCCTGGGGGGATCTCTGGGGGTGGGGGGAGCAAGATTTTAATTAATCTTAATCAGTTTTATAGTCACCCTCTGCCCCTGGCCATGGACACAGATTCTCAATGTCCTACGATGAAATAGCCGCCACCCCTAGCACGAGCTCCCCAGTCCAGCCTGCCAAAAATCTTGCAGACACCCCCCCCCCAAGTGCTTTGCTCCTGCCTGTCTGTACGCGGCTCCCACTGGCCAGAAAGTGGCCCCTCCATTCTGTGACAGCTGCCCATGGGGCAGGACCCACATGAATCCTCCCTCCAGTCATCCCACGCTTCTCTGTAAATTCTGCTGTGGGGCTGACACTATTAGTTCTTGATTTTACTCAGCTTGGTATTTTTCATGGATTGATTCTCATTCATAATATTGAGCCCCAACCCCCTATAGACCGTAAATCCCACAGAGGCTGGAACTGCCTCCCCTATTTCTCCTGCTTCCCCTTAACACTCGGGAGGACACCCAGGAGTATTCCTTAAATACTCACAGACAGGTCTCAGTGGTTGTACCCCTTTTCAGTCTTTCCTCAACAAACTTACGATGAATGACGTGCAAAAATTTTACAGGACTTTTTTGAATGTGGAGATAAAGAAGGTACTGTGCAGAAGTGTCTTGCTGATTCTACTGACAGAGTCCATTTCCCCTGTAATGAGAGGATCTGTACTGGGAAGCTCCAAGCCCCCCACAGATATTAACATGTTTATTTAAGTCTTTGAACAATTGGCCCTTGAAATGCAAATGTTTATTTCTCTTCATGATAACAGGAGTCTCCGTAGCCCAGAAGGCAAATCTAGTCCACCGGAGTCCCTAGACAAGTACTTGAATTTACTGAAATTGATGGATTATTGTGCAGAAAGAGGAAGAGAAAAACTTTTCACCTAAGTCCGAGGAATGAGGTGGAGAACAATAGAGTCAGCTCTCTGGGAGAAGCTTCTCGCCAGGCAGGAAGGAGCGGCACTTTGAAATCTTCCCCTATCCCCAACCCATGCTGTCTCCAGCTTGGTGTACGCTTTCATTTATCATTTATCTGGGGATCAGTAGCGGGAAGCTGGGGGGTTCGTTCTCCAGCTGTTGTGTCATTTCCCTTGATAAGTCCTAAATTGACCGCGTTATCCGGCACCAAAGGAGCCTTCCTGCAGTAGGCATTTTTTATTATGTGCCCTTTTAGGGGACAAAGACATCGTGTCAGTAAACTGCTACCGGGGGGAAAAAAGACAATATTATCCTCACAGCTTCATAAGCACTCTCTTCTGAGGGGCTAACGTGAACTAAGAAATTAGACAACATTACCATCTGGTAGCCTGACTGCAGCAGCGATCTGGTGAAGGAAAGAAAACAAAAATCTTATTTCCTTCAAGGGCAATTTTTAGCCCTAAAGAACCCAGTCTAAGACATTTCACATTGAAACCTTTCCGTGTTTATGTTTTTGCACCATAATTGAACCTATCGACGGGTAAAATGGAGTTGCAGCCCCTAGCTCGAGCCTTCCCCTGACTGTTACCCATTAAGCCCAGGGGAACAGGCTCTCATATCATGAAAGTGGCCTTGGGTGAACTACCCGTGGTTTTATCTGGGATAGAAACATCCCGAAGGGTGATTTGTGGAGGTGTAACCGCTTGAGGATGGGGTCCCAGGTGCCTCACTTGGGAAACAAAGAGAACGTCCTACAGGGCCGGTTTCCCCAGCATCTGCTGGTAAAGGGAGCTGCTTTCTTAGAAACCATAACAAACAGATATTACTTGGATGTGCGTTGACGTATTGATCCTATTTTTAAAAACATCTCCACAGATCCTCAAACGGCAGCGGGTGAGGTGGATGGGGTTAATCTGGAGGAGATCCGAGAATTTGCCAAAGCTTTTAAAATCCGGCGCCTGTCCCTTGGCCTGACCCAGACTCAGGTGGGACAGGCTCTCAGTGCTACAGAGGGCCCCGCGTACAGCCAGTCGGCCATCTGCAGGTAACGCGTGCCCACGTGCTGTCACCTCTCCTGGTCGGCCTGGGCCTCGTTTGTCCTCATGGCTCAGCTTTTCTTCTTCGGGTGGGCAGAGCTGGAGGGGTAGAGTATGGGGACTGAGTTTGGGGGGTGGCGGGGGCGGGGGGAGGGTGATACGTTGGAATCGGTGACATTGACAGAAACGAAGGTGCTAAAGCAGATTCTGGGGCCTGGCTTGATAACTCCTGTCAACTCACAAAGAAGGCAGTGTCATTGGAAAACCCCCACCCACCGCGGGCCAGAAGCTTCCTTCTGGACCCATCCTCCTGCCCCACCTCCCACCTGCAGACCGCTATCCCGAGCAATGTCGTAAAGCTGCCAGTCCCAACACTCCTCCCATTTCTGCCCAGGGATGGCTATCGGGATTTTTCCAAGGAAATAACACCTTGAAAAGAAAATTAACCCTCTCGTGACCGCAAAGGAATGCTTTAATGTTGCCTTCCCAGACATAACTCTAAAAGCCCTTTTTTTTCTTTCCAAAGAAGCAGCTGCTTTACGTGGCTCGGAAAGGGGTAGTGAGAACCTGGCCTACCCTGTCCTCACCCCTCCAAATAAATAAATAAATAAATAAATAAATAAATAAATGACAGAATCCAGCCTTGGTTGTGTTCAAGTTGATCTGGGTCAAGCCGCCAGCAGCAGACCCCGTGCATGCCTGTGTGTGTGTGTGTGTGTGTGTGTTGCACTAATCCCATGTTTATGCATGAGGTAACAAAGGCACTTCTGTAAGAGCTTTTCCCTCTTGGGCAATGCCTTATGAGTTCTCCTCCATCAGGAAAAGCCAAGAAACCAACTCTAAACTCATTTAAGTGGATTTTGTTCTTGGTGATCCATGAAATGCTGTCTTTTTATCTGCTCTTTATACTTTTAATGTATTCCCCAAAGGACGGAAGTGTACTTTTCCTGCAGTTTAAGACTAAGGTTATAAATAACATCAGTATGGGGTAGTAGCTGGCAGCTCACATTTTGCTCAATGATTTTCCATAAAACCCATTGATTGTTGTTAAATACAAAAAGCGCCATAGGATCCTCTCACTTCTATGGTCTCCCCTACTGTTTTTTCTTATAAGATACCTCCCTGTAGAAAATAACCTTTATTCAGTCTATACAAGGATGCTACTGCTGGGAAATTTGTTTCAAGGCTTGTATATGTTATTCCCAACAACACGGAAAGAAACATCAACACTAACAAGCAGCATCAATGATATGAATACTGTTGCTCCCTGCTGGGAAACATTAATTTCGTTTCATCTTGACAGCCTTGTGATGAAGGCAGCCACAGGTTTTTTAAGTTGTCAATTTGTTATTTTTGCTAAAGTCCTCTCTGGCTTATTTTTAGTCCTAAAATGTGATTTCTTTTTATTGGCTTAAGTGCCATCTAATGTTTTCACCAACACCCATAGAGTGTCTGGGGCATTCCCAATCGAATATGTAGATTTCTAAAGTCTTCCCCAAGGGAAGCCAAGAAAGCTATGGCTTAATGGAGAGAGAGAGAGAGAGACCCTGGGAATTCATATCACAGAATTTGCCAGATGCCTGGACTTCACAGCCTTTCTCAAGTTTCTAGTGTTTGGGTGAGCTAGTTTTAGGAGCTAACTACCAAGAGGAAAAAAAAAAAAAAAGACTTTCATTTAAGTCTTGAAAGAGACGGAGATCTGACATTGGAATAATTCACATTTATTGAAGAGGAGTGAAGGAATCTGCATTTCAGCCTGCACACCCAAGTATCACTTAGGAGACTCCTAGACACAGCTCTGACGAGTCCTTCCTTAACAGAGACATAGAGAAGGTAACACCACCATCACACTGAACATCCCTATTGCAAACTTTGTGCCTCACGCCCTGGCACTGTGAGGTCTATTGTCATGCTGTCCAGAGTTTAAGCTCTGCGGCTTCCACGGTAAAATGTGGTATGTGGCAAATTACCATGATGGTTAGAGCTTTGTGGCAAGCTCATTAAATGACATGAGATGATTAGTTCATTTTCTACTGAAAGCAAAATGTACTTCTTCCCCCTTTGATCAATAGTGGAAGTTGGGTTTTTAAACAAAAATAACCCCTTGAATTCTACAGGGAAGGCAAAGCTATGGAAATCACATTAAAACTTGATACTCTTTGCACTGCTTATCACAGTATCTAAAATGCAGTGTCAAAGATAAGATTATGGCGGGAAAGGAAGCCCATCCTTTTGTGTCCTCCTGCAAGCGTCCTTCTGAAGCATACCCCGACTGAAGCAGGTTCATTTTGGGTCTGTAAGATGTACCGTGCAGTCAGACGGCTGAACACTTATAAAGCGTGTATCCAAAGGGGATCCAAAAGAGAGGATCTGTGTATCCGAGGTCATCATACTGGAGGGCCCTGAATTTGGATTTAGAATAAACAAACGTAGGAAGAAAAGCAATTGGCACTTTGGTATATTTCATTGAGCATGAGGCTGAATTTGATACTAGGATGACCTCTTAAAACACTCCATATAATCTTGTCCCAAGATGCTTCATACTTTTTAAAATCAGTGTAGCAAGGAATTGCTGATGGCGATTGATACATAGAAGACCTCATTTCCAGAAAATGATATCATTGGAGTACAGTTTGCAGATATCACACATTAAACACAGCTTGATGCCCTGGTGCCAAAGTACACCATTACGATGGACAGCATTTGAAAGGCACGAGGTGGCCTTCACACATCCGGGGAGGGGGGGTTCGTAGCAATTACAAGGTGTCCAGCTGCTCCGGTCCCCCCAGTAAAGCAGCAACGGGTTGTGTTTTACCTGGAAAGGGGGCAAGTTGTTAACTGACATAGGGTGCAAATTGTTTGTTACCAGAGAGAGCACGGGCATGGGGGGAAGGGAGAGACAGACAGAGGGAGAGAGAGATTAAAATGAGACACTAAACAGAGATGAAAAGAGCTGCGTCCCAGTCGTCATCCCCGACTCTGGTAACATACAAGATTTTCACAAGCGAGTCCATGGGAGGAGTTTCAGGAAAACTAAACACAACACACAAAAAAGAATCGTTTTAAATGAAAGAACGTAACAGCTGTTGTCCCCGACTCCACGTCCTGGGGTTCATTTTTGCCTGGAGGCTTCTGACGCGGCGGGGAGACCGTTGCCGGGCGGTCGGGGTGAAAGCTCAGCTCCCCAGCGTGTGCAGGGGAAAGATGGGCGGGTGGTCTTGGTGTCGGTGCCCGGAGCTCCCGGGTCCCGCCGTCTGCACCCTTCTCCCCCCTCCTCCACGTGGCCGTGCGGGGCGGGCTGCATGTGGGGCATGAAGCATGCGTGCGGGCCGGGCCGGGGGGCGCTGGCTTGAGCGGGGTGGGGGGCTACCTCGCAGCCGGCTGCGCATCCGGAGGGACTTCGCTCTGCCAGGCAGGCAGGCAGGCAGGCAGGCAGGAGGCCCACCCTGGCAGAGGACTCAGTGTAAGACTGTTCTTTCTCAATTCTCCCCCCAGACACACCATCCTGAGAAGCCACTTTTTCCTACCACAGGAAGCCCAAGAGAACACTATAGCTAGCAGTCTGACAGCCAAACTGAACCCTGGCCTTTTGTATCCTGCCAGGTTTGAAAAGCTGGACATCACCCCTAAAAGTGCCCAGAAGATCAAGCCGGTGCTTGAGCGGTGGATGGCTGAGGCTGAGGCCCGCCATCGAGCAGGTATGCAGAACCTGACCGAGTTTATCGGGAGTGAGCCGTCCAAAAAGCGCAAGAGGCGCACCTCCTTCACACCCCAGGCCCTTGAGATCCTCAATGCCCACTTTGAGAAGAACACACACCCCTCGGGGCAGGAAATGACCGAAATTGCCGAGAAGCTGAACTATGACCGGGAAGTAGTTAGAGTTTGGTTCTGCAATAAGAGGCAAGCCCTGAAGAACACGATTAAGCGCTTGAAACAGCACGAGCCGGCCACAGCGGTCCCTCTGGAGCCCTTGACGGACTCTCTGGAGGAAAACTCCTAAAGAGAAGCCCAGCCCGGAAGAGGGGTGAAACCCGCAGAAACTTCCAACTCCGTCCTCGGACTCCACAGCTCAGAATTCGTGAGAGCAATGATAATTAATAATAATACGTTGAGAATAAAATCGAAAGAGAGCCCCAGTAGTCACCCTTGTAAGTAAAAAGACTAAGAAAACTACCAAATGGACAGAATGGTTTAAACGTGTCCGTTGGTTTTCCAAAAAGTTTAAAAAAAAAACAAAAGACAAACAAACAAAAAAACCAATTTTTGAAAATTTTTAACAAGGCACACACCATACCTGCTGGTGAGTGTGGTAGCATAGTCCCCTGGTCCCCCGACTCCCCGAAGCCAGTTTTCTAAAGGACTTAAACCAAATAACCACAAACTTTTTTGTGTATATTATGAAAATGTGAACACATTTTAAGGGAAAAAAAAAACAACAAACCAAAAAAACAAAACAAAACAAAAACGGGAAAAAGAAAGAAAGAAAGAAAGACCCAACAACAAACAAAAACTTGTATCTGTTCAAAGCGAATACAAGCCTGCCACCTGGAGGACGAACTCGGTTCTTTCAGGTTCCAAGTGCTGATTTCACTCTGAAACCCTATTAACCAAAGTCAGAAAAACGGCATTGCAAACGCGATCTCCTTTTGGTCTACTCTTCTCTGCGTGTAAAGTTGTGTTACGAATTTTTACATTTGTACTTAAAGGAAAATTAAGAAGCCTGATTTCTCCCGTCTTACCCATCTCTGTCCCCACCTGCGGGGTGGGTGCCGTTGTTGAAGCCATTCTCTGAGGCTCACTGTTGGTTTTCATTTGGGGTGGGGGGGTTCATTTTTCTTCATCTTGGTTTTTGTTTTTTGGGGGGGAGGCGGGGGGAGGGGACGTCCTGGATCGTGTGCCAAAGCATCCATTGCTTTCTTCTCACTATGACTTGTGGGTTTGAGAAAAGAAAATGGAGCTTGCATTTCTCATCCTTCCTCCATATCTCCATCTCCCTCGTGTGCGGCCTCCAGGGTCTGCTGGAGGGCCACAGAGTGGGAATGGTGTCTTTTCCACTCAAATCCCAGTGAAATGCAGGAGAGACTCCGAAATAACTAGGGCTTTGCTCAATGAACTGTCAACACTGGCATAAGCCGTAATTGTACTCACTGTCCACACCAGAGCTTGGGATTTTTCTCAGTCTGTTGGCCACGTACATGGAGAGCTGACCAAAACTACTTTTGTAATATAAACATAAACTGCACATTTGGTTCAATACTTACATCTATGTTATGCTTCTGTGCAAAGCAATTTCTCTCAGAAGTCTGATAGCCAAAGAAATGTCTCAAGATTTTACTCAAAACACACACATAGCATGCACACACCCATATGCACACACACAAAGACAACAGGCCAAAAAGGAAGGGATGGTAACTGGATTGTTAGAGGCCATCATGCATCCTGCAAATCCCATCTTTTCTGCTACTCTTGTCATTCCAATAGGGATGGCAGACTTTTTTCAGTGAGGGGAGCCATTGTTTTGGGGGTATGTATATAGAGAGAGCGAGAAAGCAGAAAGTTGGAAGATGAATTTAAACAATTAGGCTTGGGGGTTGGGTTCTTGAGGGGAAGAGAAGTTGTAACAGTGAAGTACCTCCACTACGAGGAAAATTCTGGAAGCAGCTTCTCTAACACATCAGAGTATCCTTCACCATTAGAACTAGGGGATTAGTTCAGGTTTCAAAATAACCAACTCCAAAGGCCCGTGGGCCAAAATCACCCAATAAGCCAGAAGGAGAGGATAAGACGTGAGGATGGCTGGGCAGGTGGCCACGTGGAGCCCACAGCTGCTCTTTCCCGAAGGGCCACATGCAGTGTGTTTAGTCAAAAGGAACCACCGATCCACCTGCTGCCTAGATGCAAATATTCCCGAGTAATTAGTTACTAATCACGCTCATGTACTCTCTAGAAGTAAACTGTGAAAGAAAAAAAAAAATCCTCAAGTTGCCCAACTGAACAGAAATGTCCTCTTCTTCCCCTAACGTGCTCCCTCCCCCATGGGAGTGTGAGTTTCTTCTTCTGTGGGCCCCTTTGCTGAGGGTGTCAGTGTGATGGTAGGACTGTCCCCACTCTCCCCATCCCCCCACCCCGGAGGGTTCCTGTGCCAAGCAGGAGACCACCATCAAGGAAACTCAAAAAGAAATTCTGCAGGTTCTGCATTTGCTTGTAAAGGCATTTCCATTCTGCCAGTCTGAGGGTAACTGGACCACAGCTAACTTGATCTTCGATGCCAACAAGATCATGGTACCCATTTCTCCACCTCCAAAACTGCACACAGAGACCGACAACCCAGAAATCCAAAAATGTATCGATTAGACAGATTTTGTCTTCTCCTAGGACCTGCTCCAAATTCCATCAAGAAAAGCTCCCCAGGAAGAGAAGTTAACAAGAGGACATATGATGGATGTTAAATGTTTAAACATACGCCAGCAGCAGTTACATAAGGCCTGCTCAGTTCGGAGATCTATAATTGGGAGGGTATAACTAGGACAGTGAAAATATAAAATAAAAGTAATCTTCCAGAGTGGAATAAAAAAGAAATATATTCATCCCACAGTCGTAAAACCATTCATGTGCAGTGATTTTTTTTATAGTTTTATAATTTTGTATTGTTTTATAAATTATTTATAAGGTGTTGTAATGCTTCTTATATTAATTTTTTACAGATGAATTTTTTGCTACAAGGCATAAAAAGGTGCCTGAACAAATTCTTAGGAATATAAATTATACTGTGTGACTTGTAAGTCTTCGGGACCTCACCTACTGCTTAATTTTATTATGACATTTCTTATTTCCACTTGTAAACAACTTTGTCTATGCCAGTAGCTCTTAAGTGTCTTTTACGTTTCCATGAACTGAAGGATAAGGTTGCCACTAACAAAAAAATAAAAGCCACTTCAGGCATACGTGATTGTATTTCAAGCTTCAATATTTTTCTTATGTAATCTTTAATCACGGTCATCTTCCTTCCCTTCCTTGTTTGATAAAAAAGAGAAAGGACTGATTCAACTTCACCCTTGTTTGTGGGTTTTTTTTTTTCAACCAAAAACCATTTTGAACAACTGAGAGTTTTAATTGCATTGCAAGGTTTTGGTTTCTATATGTTGTAATCACACACCTGTCATACACATACACACGCATACACACACATACACACACGTATACACACACCCCACAAAAGAGAGAACAAAAAAGCAAAAGGAGCTAGGAAAAAAGAAAACCAAGTAGAGGCGTATCAAAGAACTCAAGCTATAACCAAAAAGAAATTGTAAAATGCCTTTGCTCATCTTCTCTACGCTGGACCAAAGCTCAATGTAGGTATATGCACATTGTACAGATATGGCTTAAATGTTGCTGACAATCTCGCAATACTAAACTGTTCCTATTTTAAGAAAAAAAAAAGAAATACAAACTGTTCATCAATGTTTTACCTCAGCACTCTACTTGTACCCAGTTAATGACCAAGCTTAAAGAAATGGAGAAAAAAGAAATTGATTTTCATTTTAATGTTTGAGTGTAAAATCTGTTGGGATAACATTTTGTAATGAGCTTTTCGTCATGTGGTTTGCTTGTCTTCAACTTGAAATTATGTGAGGCACATTTGTTTTATTTGTTGTTGAGAAAGTGATTTTTTTTTTCTTTTTGTCCTATGTGCTGTGATCTAGACTGGTTCCCAGGGTCACTAATGAGGCCCCACAGACAGCTGCCTGCTCCCCCCACATTGGGGAGGGGGCAGCAGGAAGGAGGGCAGGAAAACTGACTGGGTTATTTTGGGGAAAAAAAAATCATCATGATGAGAAGTTGACATGATGGACTTGTGACCGAGAAGCCAAACTTGATATTTAAAAGCTCCTTACTTGCTCTGACATTGAAACCAAAGCTGATTAATCTGCACAGGTTGCTTAACGTTTAAAAAAAAAAAAAACTGACAAAACTGTACTTAATCTAGAGCAATATCTGTATGGTCAGTAAAGCTGCACTTTGTGTATTTCTTAACAGCTTCAGATCTGTCACTTTTAATTTGTACCATAAAAAATAAAGAATTGTTTGACATGAGCTTCTAGGCTAAGTGTGTCTTGAACTCAGATATGTCATTTAAATGGTAAGCATGTAAATGAGCCTGTTTTATGGCCCCCTGGGGTTCAGGAAAGGCAGGGGCACCAGGCAGACTGGTCAACATCATGATTATTTTCACTTTTCAAATAAAATACTAGATAAATTAGGACTCCACTGGTTGTAGGTTACAGAATTCCAACTTAAACTTGCGGAGACAAAAAGAGCCAATGCTATTCACGCTGACGCAGAAATCCTGCTGGGGACCTCAAGCACTGCTGGATACAGTGGTTCCAAGGACGTCACCGGCCTCCCCTGCTCGGCTTCCTTCTCAGATGGAGACCCCCGATGTGGAGTCTCGCACGTGTCTCTAGACGAGGCGCCATGCTGGGGGTTGATGTACAGGAAACGACTACTCAGGGTCACAGACCCACCATGTCTGTGGTTGGGGGATGGGGCCTCATGATGACAATGCCACGGGACCCCGAGGATGAAAGAGGAAGTCTCCACAAGGACCTGAAGACGGAAGATGTTAAACCATAGCAGGCAGATGGAGCCCACAGCCACCCCAGTCTCCTATTACCCAGCCGTGGGCCAAGTACTGCAGAGGATTCTGCTGGGAAAGAGCTTTTGCTGCCTCTAAGCAATGCCTGTCTTTGCATGTTCTGGAACGTTCAGGCATTTAGCATATACTCCTCATTAATTGTAACGTGAGAACGAGAGGTAAGTTAACGTCATTTTATAGTTGACTAGATCAAAAGGAAGATGGGAATATCTTGCTAAAATGACAGTAAAATTTTTTTTAATTAGAATCACGATCTGCATACTTTTAGTGACCTTCAGCAAACATTTCTTAGGCTGCAAGGAGGTCCATAGATGAACTTCATGTTGTGATTGATAAGTGCTTTACGACAAGCAACAGAACCAAAAGTTGGAGTGACCATACATTATAAATAGGCAAGGAAAGTGGCCAGGAAGCTCCAAGATGGATTTCTAAGAGGAGCCAGGGGATACTGATGCTTCTGCTCTCATGGGTAGAGACAAGATACAGTCCTTGTCGAACTTTCTTTCCATTTCAAGTTCTCTAAAAACACACTGGGCAAAGGCCATGCCCATGATTAAACCTATCATTATAAAATATGTTTGAGTGGCTCAGTGGGTTGAGCCCCTGCCTTCAGCTCAGGTCATGATCTCAGGGTCCTGGGATCAAGCCCCACATGGGGTTCTCTGCTGGGCGGGGAGCCTGCTTCCCCCCTGCCCTCCCCACCCCGCCTGCCTCTCTGTCAACTTGTGATCTCTCTCTCTGTCAAATAAATAAAATAAAATAAAATATGTTTGATAACATGTCTTTAAAAAGATAACCTTCTCAACTATACCCAAATTAAAAATAAAATAAGTATCTCAAAGAGAGATTTGGACTTTCAGCTTCATTACAGCACCATTCACAGTAGCCAAGATACAAAAATAAATCATGTTGTTTTTTGTTCATTATACAAATGCTTAATATACTAAAGGAACACAGTTTGGGGCACCTGCATGGCTCAGTCAGTTAAGCAGCTGCCTTCCACTCAGTTCATGATCTCAGGGTCCTGGGATCGAGTCCCAAGTCAGGGTCCTTGCTCAGTGGGGACCCTGCTTCTCCCTCTACCTCTGACCCTCCTCCCCGCTTATACTCTCTCTCTCTCTCTCTGTTTCAAATAAATAAATAAATAATTTTAAATGAATAAATAAATAAATAATAAAAGGCACAGTTATTTCAACTGTCACAATAAAATCAAATAGTTTCCACCATCCAACATTGGTGCCTTCAGCAAAGCTGGGCTCTACTGTCATGCTGACTGGAAGAGAAACAGCAGCATAATTATCTCCATTCTAACAAGGACATAATAATACAATATTTGGACAAGAACTACTGATATAAGTATAATTACTTTGTAACTATATATCTGAATCATTGTGCCAATTCTTTACCTATTAGAAGTCAGGGAACAGGGCACCTGGGTGGCTCACTTGGTTAAGCACTCAACTCTTGATTTTGGCTCAGGTCATGATCACAGTTGCGAGATCCACCACCACATCTGGCTCTGTGCTTAGCAGGGAATCTGAGATTCTCTCTCTCCCCTCCACCTGCCCTGCCCCCCC